>CAUYTI010016430.1:0-32795 GCA_963575145.1 Galago senegalensis | reverse complement strand
CAGAATTACCTGGAATGCTTGAAAACGCAGGTTCCGGACTTGGTGCCTGTGGCTCAAGTGGCTAAGGCACCAGCCACATACACCTAAGGTGGCAGGTTTGAATCCAGCCCTGGCCTGCCAAACAACAATGATGGCTGCAACAACAACAACAACAAAATAGCCAGGTGTTGTGGTGGGTGCCTGTTGTCCCAACTACTTGGGAGGCTGAGGCAGGAGACTCGCTTGAGCCCAGGAGTTGGAGGTTGCTGTGACCTGTGATGCTATGGCACTCTACCCAGGGGGAAAGCTTGAGGTTCTGTCTCAAAAAAAAAAAAATGTAAAAAAGGTAACATTCACATTGTCAGATAAGAGTATGTCTATCATGGAATACTTTGACTCCGAGGTTCAATATGGAGTTATCAGTTAACTTCTTCTTTTTTCCCAAGGTCTCAAAAAATAGACAACTAATATTTATAAATAAAAATAAAAGGTAATTTCAAAAACAGATCATGTGGGTGGTGCCTGTGGCTCAAAAGAATAAGGCACTGGCCCCATATGCTGGAGGTGGCGGGTTCAAACCCAGCCCTGGCCAAAAACTGCAAAAAAAAAAAAATTAAAAATAAAAAAAAAGAAAGAAAGAAACTAGAAGAATTGAGAATTTGGTAAGGACAGACAAAATGTGCAAGACATCAGCACCCAGTTCAATTTACAGGTAGATATCAAAGTAGAAAGTAAAATGTAGTTTGCCAAAGGGTAAAAAATAGCTCAAAGACAATGAATGGGACTAGAATCTAATAACCCGCAAGGATGAACTATACTTTTCTTTTCTTTCTTTCTTTCTTTTTTTTTTTTGCTGGCTGGGGCTGAGTTTGAACCCACCAACTCCGGCATACGGGGCCAACGCCCTACTCCTTTGAGCCACAGGCACCCCCTGAACTGTACTTTTCTATTGAAACATAACATTTCTTTCTAGTCACTACCCCACCCTTTTTTTTTTTTTTTTTGCAGTTTTTGGCCAGGGCTGGGTTTGAACCCACCACCTCTGGTACATGGGGCCAGTACCCCACTCCTTTGAGCCACAGGCACCACCCACAACCCCCCCTTTTGAGACAGAATCGCACCCATTGCCCCGTGTAGGGTGCCATGGCACCATAGCTCACAGCAACCTCAAACTCTGGCTGGAGTGATGCTCTTGCCTCAGCTTCTCCAGTAGCTCGGACTCCAGGCACCTGCCACAATGCCTGGCTAGTTTTTCTCTTTTTAGTAGAGATGGAGTCTGCTCTTGCTCAGGCTGGTCTCGAACTCCTGAGCTCAAGCAATCCACCCACCTCATCCTTCCAGAGTGCTAGGATTACAGGTGTGAGCCACTATACCAGGCCAAAAGTAAGGTTATTTTTATTTACAAAATAAATCTGGTCCCATTAGATTTGGCCTGATTGTTTACATAAGTGCAGCAAGAATGGTATCTGGCCACATAGTCCTTTTTCAGTTTGCTTTGCTGGAACTTTTCATAAGGAATCTCAGATTAGATTTTTAAAAGCCTTCTGGAGGCTAGGAACCCAAGGCAAGAACTTGCCAACAGATTTCACCTGCAGTACCTATAGATTTGGGTGAAGTCCTCTCATCTTAAGGTCCCCCAAATATCCTAAAGTTCCTGGGCCTGCCAGGAAGTGACTTTGTTACTTACCTGTAAGACTGGGAACCCTATAAGACAGGTACCAGGCAGTTTCTCTCAGGAGGGCTTTGTAAGCATTTGGTCCATAAAGTCAACCCTAGTTCCTTAAAACTATCTGGTAATATCTGATTCTATGCACATCATACTCAAATATGACATTCTAGTTAGAGTCTTGGTTATAGAACCATTGTTTCTGATTATGTCTTGTTATAAGGAGGATAGGTTCTTATCAAACTTATGCAAATAATTATATTATCATGAAAATAAGAATACTCAGTAAGAGTTTGCAGATTGTGGAAGGATCAGGCAGGAAGCAAAGATAAATGTTACATTTCTGCTTATTTTAACAAATAATATATTAGTGTAATAACAAATAAATATATTAGTGAATATACTGTTAAATAATTACAAAAAATATATTAGTGTAATATACTAATTATTACAAATATAGACAACTGAAGAGAAAAGAGAAGGGGGTTCCTTAAATTCAGCAGCAATATTTAAAGAAAACCCAGAGTCAGCTCGGTGCCTGTAGCTCAAGCGGCTAAGGCTCCAGCCACATACACTAGAGCTGGTGGGTTCGAATACAGCCCGGGCCTACCAAACAACAATGACAACTACAACCAAAAAACAGCCAGGCGTTGTGGCGGGTGCCTATAGTCCCAGGTACTTGAGAAGCTGAGGCAAGAAAATCGCTTAAGCCCAAGAGTTGGAGATTGCTGTGAGCTGTGACGCCACAGCACTCTATCCAGGGAGACAGCTCGAGGCTCTGTCTCAAAAAAAAAAAAAGGAAGAAAAGAAAACCCATAGTCGGTGATGCCTGTAGGTCAGTTGGCAGGGCACTGGCCACATACACCAAGGATGGTGGGTTTGAACCTGGCCTGGGCCTGCTAAACAAAAATGACAATTGCACCTGAAAAAAAGGCAGGCGTTGTGGCGGGTGCCTGTTGTTCCAGCTACTGGGAGGCTGAGGCAAGAGAATCTCTTAAGCCCAAGAGTTAGAAGTTGCTGAGAATTGTGATGCCATGGAAATCTACCCAGGGTGACAGCTTGAGACTCTGTCTCAAAAACAAAAACAAAAACAAAACCCCATAGTAATCCTTCATTGGTTCATTCATTCTCTTGTAATTAATTTTTGTTCTGTTTGATCTTGGGCTTGCAGTTTTATAAATCTGTCAGCTTCTCCACTGGAGTTCTGGAAATCCTGACTTACTCCACTGGTTTGGTCTTAAAGTTATAAACAATGCCATCAGAAGCCTATAGTCCCACATGACCTAGTCCTTTCCATGGGTTTCTGAGACCAATTATTACATTTTCAGGAATTTTCTTAGTGTGTTGATATCATATCGATGGTTAGAACTTGGCCATAATGGGAGTATTTACACCACAGAAATTTATAAATCAAGGCTTTCCACACCACACAGAGTTCGTAGTTAAATATCTTCCAGCATACCACTGGGCATTTCCAACTCAAAATCTCCCAAACTGAACTGCCCTCTTAAAACCTGCTCCCCATCCTAGATTCCCAATCTTTATGTGAATCATATCACCATAGACCCAGTTTGTCAAGCAAAAAACTTTTGCGTTGTATATGACAACTTGCTCCCCCTCACTGACCACATCAATCATTAAGTCTTGTCAATTCTCCCTCAGAAATTTTTTCCTGAACTAATCCTCTGTCACTGTATTAGCTTAAGCTCCCATCATCCTTTGCTTACAAAAACTGCAATAATCTGAGTGATCTGCGTGTCACCAGCACATCTGGGTACTGTTTCCCATGTGGTCTTCCCCAATGCAATCCAGTCACTGGCCAACATAAATAAAGACCACAGCTAGGTCTCCCTTACCTATGGGAGAATATCCAAGATCTTCAGTGGCACCCGCAGAATCTGACTCTGTCTCCCTGGATAGAGTGCTGTGGCATCTATCTCACAGCAACCTCAAACTCTTTGGGCTTAAGTGATCCTCATGTCTTAGCTTCCCAAGTAACTGGGACTACAGATGCCTGCCACAATGCCTAGCTAATTTTTCTATTTTTAATAGAGATGGGGTCTTGTTCTTGTTCAGGCTGGTCTCAAACTCCTGAGCTCAGGCAATCTGCCCATCTTAGCCCCCTAGAGTACTAGGATTATAAGCGAGAGCCACTGTGCCTATGGCTTCAGGTCTTTTTAAGATTCATGTTCCCCACCTCTCCCTACCATATGATACAAGGTCCTCTATGAATTGCTTGCTGCTCCTCAAATGTCCCCTACTCTTTCAAAACTTTGGGCCTTAGTTCATGTTATTCTCTCTGCCTGAAATCTTCCTCGGTACTCTGAGCCTGGAAAATTTCTCCTTTTCTTTGAAGACCTAGATCAGAGTTAATATTCTTGAACTCTCTCAAGAAAAGTTAGTATTCCGCCCCCACCCCCCGAAACATAGTTGGTTTGTGCCTCTAATACAGAACTTATCACACAGTACTGTAGATACCTGTTTTACAGGTCTGTCTCCCCTACTGGACTGCGTGTTACCTCCGAGCCTAGCATAACACTTGGAACATGGCAAGGGCTCAAAAAAGGTTGTTGAAAGAATAAATGGAAGGATGAATGAGTGGAATTGGCCCCTAGCTTTCATAACTGGCCTGTTTCTGGCTTTGTTGCATAAAAGTCCCTGATTTAAGCACCTATTCTGGTGCCCCCAGCTCCTGAGTTCTACCTTTGTGCCATAATTGGCACCTTAGTCTTTACAGGAAGAGTGCTTCATCTAGTTCTTGCCAGACCTTTTGACACCTGGCATCCTGCTCTGGAAGCCCAGGCCCCATGGCAGGGCCTCTGTCACTGGCTGCCAGACAATCTCTCTGCCAACCACCTGCCTGTCTGGACTTCCTCCTAGATTCTGCTGCATCCTGGTTACCTAGATGTTCGCTCTAACTTTCTGTCTAAATAGCCGGCTGGGGGGCTGCTGCTACTTCTGGGATCTTCTGCTTTACCCTGGCCTATCTGTCTGTTCTCAAAGTTCTGATCCTTTCTGTTCTAGATTCCCCCTGCCACCAAAGGAGGCCCCATTTCTATCACTGTTCACCTAGAATATTTGGCGGAACATACTGATTCAAGTCATGGGTTCTAGACTAACCGCCTAGATTCAAATCTCACCTCTTTCACTTACACATAGTTGTGTGATCTTGTGGCAACTCACTTCATCTCTTTGAAGCACAGTTGGCTGGCTCATCTGCCAAATGGCCATGATAACAATACCTATATCCTAAGGTCATTGTGAGATTTATTTATTTATTTGAGACAGAGCCTCAAGCTGCCCCCCTGGGTAGAGTGCTGTGGCACAGCTCACAGCAACCTCCGACTCCTGGGCTCTAGCGAGTCTCCTACCTCCGCCTCCCAAGTAGCTGGGACCACAGGCGCCCGCCACAATGCCTGGCTATTTTTTGGTTGCAGCCGTCATTGTTGTTTGGCGGGTCCGGGCTGGGGATTCGAACCTGCCACCTTAGTTGTAGGTGGCTGGCGCCTTAGCCGGTTGAGCTATAGGCGCTGAGCCCTGAATTTCTTTCATTTAACTGCACCATGAGGTGCATTGCTTACAATATGACTCAGAGTATAGTTGGCATTTAAACAGCAGCTGTCATTACTTTTTCTTTTTTTAACCAAAAATATGTATCTTCATGGATTCCATTATTTGTTGTTTGGGGCCTCTTACCATCTTACATTTCTCTACCAGTTAAATTTGCTAACAAAATTTAGGTAATTTTTCATTTAGCTCTATCAATTATAGTGAGCTAGGTAACAAGTGGAAAGAAGACAGTCATCTTTCCTTCCTGATTTTCCTATCAGGTTGCTGATGAAAATCAGCCAGCTCCTATGACTTAGTCAGTCAGCTCTCCTTTCTCTAAGATCCTTGAAATGTGCATTAAGCTTATCACATGTCATGTCTTATATAAGTGGCCTCACCATAGTTACTAATCACCCTTTTAGATCTCAAAATTGTCCAAGTTTTGATGAAACTCCATACAGTGAACTCATAAATGGGGCAGGTTTTTAAAGTTGGGTTCCTTCTCATCTCATGCTTTCAGCTTCTTTGGAGCTTTAGAACCCCATTCACCCCATTTCTCTTCTCTCTTGCTGTTATTCTCTCAAACATTTCTCCTCATTTCACTGTCCAATGTGTCCCCAACAAAAAATTCTCTTAACCCTGAGAAGTTGTTGTGGAGATGATGCCAAGTCTCTGTTTACCCAGGGAGGAATATGCTGAGCTTTGTGAGGAAGAAATCTCTTTTTAAAAAGTAATTTCCTTGTGTATTTAATAGTAGATTAATTTTCAGTTATTTGATAATTATCACTTGAAACTTTTATAACATTGAGTATTTGGGATAAATCACTCATTTTAGATCATACCTCAAGTCTAACATAAGGTGTTATTAATCATTGTGTTTTGGATTTTTTTTTTTTTGCAGTTTTTGGCCAGGGCTGGGTTTGAACCCGCCACTTCTGGCATATGGGGCTGGCGCCCTACTCCTTTGAGCCACAGGTACTGCCTGCCTGATCATTGTGTGTTTTGACCTATTTCTAACATCTGACAGGCTGTTTTCTCCTCCAAGTTATAGGATACACTCATCCATGACTATAATCATTTTATGTATGTTCTACTCTCCTTATACAAACCATTAATATTTTATATTTTATAAAATTAATATTTCATAATTTTATAACAATAATAATTTTGAACGGTGTTGGGAAGGTCCTTACAATAAATGCCAGATTTTCATTGTTTCCACTAATAAATAAAATTGATATTGAACAACGACAGTATGGGAAATTATTTTCCATCAACCTGTGTATGGAATCTAATTTGATTAACCCTGCACTATAGAATGTAAATGTCAAGTATTATAAATCACTAAAAATAAATTCTAGATTATTTTTTATGAAGTGGATGAGATTCATGACTTTACACATATTCCATAGTTAGGCAAAATTTTAGAGGATGCTGCTGATGTAATATTTATGATTAAATTTTAGCTTTAATTCTCTGCTTTCCTTTTCCTCCTGATATTCAGAAAGAAGAACTGGAATCCCTTTCAAACTAAAGCGGAAATTCAACCTGGACTATCTTTCTCTTTCAAGAAAATGAACAAAGTACCAATGGAGCCCTTTATCTATAGACTGCAGACTTCGTTAATTAATCCTTTTTATCTGTGACAGTTAAAGGTAAATCTTGAATATTCTGCCTCCTAGAAATGATTTCTAGTTTTACCCTTACTTGCTAAACTACATTCTTTCAACCATATGTTATCTTTTGTCAACCTTGTATAAATTAAATCAAATTGCATTGGTCTATTTTTTGCTTTGCATAGACTTTTGGAAGATAGCCATTTAGATAAATACTTTTCATATTATTATCTTAATAATTTTGAGAGCAACAGAGAGAAAATGGAATATCTTTCTGTTACTCCTCATTTCATAATAGTGGAAGGTGGAATTCATATGGCATTATAAGTAGAAATTTCCTACATCACCAGGAACATGGCTTAAGGTGTAATGCCCCTGGACATGTCAGGTAAGCATTCCAATCAGGCAAATTTCTGGTCATATATCATTCACGCCTTCCGTCTGCACTATTTCTCACCCTTTTCACTAAATATTCTTTCCACACACAGAAGGGATACTGGTATTTAGTTCATCTGTTTCTGATACATATTCTTCATCCCAAATCACATATATGTTTTGGTCATTTAATTTGTAAATAATTATTATTCAACACTTCAAACAGAAATTATTGAAATGCAAGAAAACAAAATTCTAAGAACATAGGTGCTTTCTTTCAAATTTATATTTTATCTGTTTTGGTTGAGGTATCAGCTGCTTTTTAAATGTTGATGCTTTTCTTCTTAATGTAGGACTATGCTGTTAGACTGGTACCTGCCAGGAACCAGTAATGAGAAAACATTCTAGTTACATGGATATTTGTCCGTTTATTCTCACATTTAACAAAAAGTGACAAGCGTGTCACATTTCATCAGGTCACATCAGGTTGTGTCTCAAGAAAACAAGGAATGTAAGATAACCCACTTCACAGCAAAGTGCCTCACTCAGAAGCAGAGAAGAAAGGAGGCCTCATGTGCTTAGGATTAGAGGAGGAAAACTGTAACCTGCTCACAGGTTAATAAACACCTGGATTTCAAATACGCTCTTGCCAAAAACTATAATTGTTTATCTTTCTCTTTGATTTTAAAGAGATGCTATATTTATGTCTTACATATAATAGTTACTTGCTAAATAGAACATATTTAACAGCTTTATTAAAATATAAAGTTAATTATTATGGTAATTCCTTGCTTGGAGAGAGCATGCCATCTGATTAATTATTTAAAATGGTGTTGTTTAATACAATAGCCAATAGTTATATATGGCTATTAAATTTAAGTTAAATTAAATCATTTGCTCTGTTTCATTAGTCACATTTCACGTGCTCAAAAGTCATCTGTAATTAGTGGCTTCTATATTGACTATCACTGAAATAAAACATTTTTATTATCACAGAAAGTCCTACGAGGCAGTTCTAATTTAAAATATTACAGATAAAATGTAGCCCTAATACATTGAAACTATGTATAAAGTATTCCAAAAAGTGATTTCAGGGTCTAAACAGCTATTAGTCAAATACTTGCGGTTTAACTCCTAATATACAGAGACTTGTGGCTTTCCTACTAGTAGATAGAGGGTGTTAAAAAAAGCATACACATTTATGAAACAAAAATGTATTAAAATTGTACTACTCAATATATACTGATAACATTTGTTACCTTGTATGTTATATCTTATATCTCTTGTAATTGCTGAAGCCAAACATAAATTGTTTGAGTATTATAATAGTATATTTATTGATTATACAGTATATTTATTAATTTAATAGTATATTAATGCTATACTTATTAATCTTATTTATATACATGTTTATATGTCTTGATGATATATTTATCAAAACTAAGAAACAAATATAAATTACTGTTGACTAAATTCTAGACTTCATTCAGATTTCACCAGTTCTTCCATTTATTCTCTTGTTGTTTTTGGAGAATCCAATTCAGGATATCACATTGTCCTGTTTTCTTTACTTTTTAATGACTGGGAAAGTGGTGACAGTATTAATCATGTGATTTGTAAAATATCTGTAAATCAAGAATTGTCTTATATTTTTCTCTTGATTAAGCAGTGATTATTACATGAAAAGTACAAGTTGTAGCAGCAAAAATAAACAAATGGGACTGCATCAAAATAAAAATTTTCAGTACAGAAAGAAAAACAAACAAATATAAAGGTAGTTTTAAGATTGGCAGAAAGTATTTGCAAACTATATATCTGATAAGGCATTAATATCCCAAATACATGAGGAATTCATATAAGTCAATAGCAAAAAATCATGAATTACCTCATTAAAATGGCGTAGGACCTGAATAGACCTTTCTCAAAGGAAAATGTGCAAATGGTCAATCTGTATAAGAAAATGTCCTCAACATCACTAATCACTGGAGAAAAGCAAGTTATAATCACAATGAGATATCTCCTCACACTTGTTAGAATGGCTACTGCCAAAAAGACAAAAGAAAAAAAATAGTAAGTATTGGTGAAGACCTGGAGAAAAGAGAACCCCTAAATACTTGTGGTGGGAATGTAAATTAAGCAGCCATTAGATGAATACAATGGAGTTTCCTCAAAAATTTAAAAATAATCCTACCAAAAGCACATCAACAAACTCATGAATCATCATATGGAATTAGAAAAAGAAGTATGATCTAATCCCAAATGCAGCAGAAGAATAGAAATGACCAAAATTAAATTAGACATCAATGAAGTTGAAAACAAACAAAAGAATCATTTATAAAATTGGCAAACCAAAACGTTGGTTTTTTTGAAAAAATTAAAAAAAATTGATAAAACCTTGGCCAGATTAACTAGAAACAGAAAAATAACATCTCTAATAACTTTAATCAGAAACAATAAAGGAGAAATAACAACAGATGCCACAAAGATACAAGAAATCACCTCTGAGTACTACAAGAAACTCTATATCCTGAAATTCGACAATGTGGAAGAAATGGATCAATACCTGGAATCACACCCTCTCCCTAGACTTAACCAAGAAGAAATAAATACCTTAAAAAGACCATTTTCAAGCACTGAGATTGAAGAAACAATAAAAAAATCTCCGAACAAAAAAATACCTTGGTCCTGATGGCTTTACACCAGAATTCTATAAAACCTTCAAAGAAGAGCTTATACTTATACTTCAGAAATTATTCCAAAAAATTGAGGAGGAAGGAATTGTACCCCCATCCTATGAAGCAAACCACCTTGATACCAAAACCAGGAAAAGACCCAACTAAAAAGGAGAACTTCAGACTAATTTTACTAATGAATATGGATGCAAAAATTCTCAATAAAATCCTAGCCAAAAGATTACAGCTACACATTAAAAAAACAAACAAACAAAAAAAACCAACTATTCCTCATAATCAAGTAGGTTTCACCCCAGGGATACAAGGCTGGTTTAATATACACAAGACCATAAACAATTCATCATATCAACAGAAAGAGCATTTGATAAAATTCAGCATTCTTTTCTAATTAGAACACTTAAGAATTTGGGCACAGGTGGCACATTTCTGAATATGATAAGCCATCTACAACAAACCCACAGCTAATATTATACTGAATGGAGTAAAACTGACAGCCTTTCCACTTAGAACTGGAACCAGACAAGGTTGTCCTCTTTCATCACTTTCAACATAATGCTGGGAAATTCTAGCCAAAACAATCAGGCAAGAGAAGAAAATAAAGGGCATCCAAATTGGGACAAAGGAGGTCAAAGTCTCCCTCTTTGCTGACTATATGATTTTATTCTTAGAGAACCTGAAAGACTCAACCACAAGACTCCTGGAAGTGATCAAAAAATATAGCTATGTCTCAGGGTATTAAATCAATGTCCACAAATCAGTAGCCTTTGTATATGCCAATAATAGCCAAGATGAGAAGCTATAATTCCTTCACAGTAGCTTCAAAAAAAAAAAAAAAGAAAGAAAGAAAGAAGGAAAGAAATAACCTAGAAATATACCTATACCTAACAAAAGAGATGAAGGACCTCTACAAAGAAAATTATAAAACCCTAAGAAAAGAAATAGCGGATGATATTAACAAATGGAAGAACATACCATGGTCATGTCTGGGAAGAATCGTCATTATCAAAATGTCTGTACTTTCCAAAGCAATCTACTCATTCAGTAACTCAATTCCCATTAAAATGCCATCATTATACTTTCAAGATTTGAAAAAAATAATTCTTCATTTTGTATGGAACCAGGAGAAACCCTGTATAGCCAAGGCAATTATTAGTAATAAAAACAAAGCTAGGGATATTACCCTACCAGACACTCGATTATATTAAAAGTCCATAGTGATCAAAACAGCATGGTATTGACACAAAAATAGAAACATAGATGTATGGAACCAAATAGAAAACAATGAGATGTAACTAATCTCTTACAGCCACCTGATCATTGGTAAACCAAACAAGAACATACACCAGGGAAAAGGTTCCCTATTAAATATATGGTGTTGGGAGAACTGAATAACCACATGTAAAAGACAGAAACTGGACCCACACCTCTCACTGCTTTCAAAAATTGCTTCAAGATGGATAAAATTTAAATCTAAGTCATGATACAATAGAAATTCTTGAAAAAAGATTGGGGAAAACAGTTGAAGATATCAACCTGGAGAAGATTTTATGCAGAAGACTTCTGTGGCAATTGCAATAACAAAAATAAACAAGTAGGACTTCTAGCATTCTGGGAGGCTAAGGTGGGTTGATTGCCTGAGCTGATGAGTTCAAAACCATCCTGAGTCAGAGTGAGACCCAGTCTTTAAAAAAAAAAGCTGGTTATTTTAGTGGCTGCCTATAGCTACTTGGGAGGCTGAGGCAAGAGAATGGCTTAAGCCCAAGAGTTTGAGGTTGCTGTGAGTTGTGATGCCACAACTCTCTAACGAGGGCAACAAAGTGAGACTCTATCTCTAATAATAAATAAAGAACAAAGAAATAAACAAACAGGACTTAATTAAACTGAAAAGCTCTGTACAGCTAGGAAATAACAACCAAAGCAAATAGACAAGCCTCAGAATGGGAAAAGGTATTTGCAGATTATGAATTGGACATAAGCTTAATAATTAGGATCTGTAGAGAACTCAAATTAATCAACAAAAAAAGACCCCCAAATCCCAAGGGTTTTGAGACACTGTGCAAGAGACATGAGTAGAACCTTCTCTAAAAAAGATGAATGACTAATAAACATGAAAAAAATGTTCATCATATCTAATCATCAGAGAAATTCAAAACAAAGCTGCTATTGGTGGCAAAGTGGGGGAAGCTAGAAGACACTACATTGTGTGCAATGAGCTGGATGGAGAAAGTGCAGTATAATCTCACTGGCATCTGGAGTCTGAAAACATCAAATAAATAGAAACAATGAGTAGAATGATGATTACCAGGGACACGGAGTGAGCGGAAATGGGAGATGTAGGTCAAAGGCACAAACTTGCAGTTTTGTGGGATAAATAAATATAGAAATTTAATGTACAACACAAAACTATCTTTAATATCATAGCCTGTGTTTAAAGTTTGCTAGACACCTTCTTTAAGGTGTTCTTAGGCACACACAAAGAGGTAACCTTGGAAAGTGGTAAGTATGCTAGTTTGCTTGTCTGTGGTGATAATGTCACTATAGGTAGATAGATATAGATGCAGATATAGACATACATATAGATTTACGTATAGATTTGCATGTAGATACAGAGATATCCACTTAATGTAGTGTCCTCCATCTTCCTCCACGTTGTCGCGGATAGCAGTCTCTCTTTTTAAAGGCTGAATAGTATTCCACTATGTGTGTTTTGGTGCATGATACAAAAACAAATTCTTTGAATTTGAATTTGTCTTATTAAAAAGACAAATTCTTTATTTATGCATTTTCCTTATTTACATTTATATATATTTATTTTTATTATTTTAGTTCTGCATTAGCTAATTAAAATATTTCTATTTTAAATACATATATGCACACACACCGTGTTGTTCATCTTAAATATATACAATAAAGATAAATTTTAAAAAAGAAGAACAATAATCTCATAGTAAGAGGGCATTTGAGTTTCTACCTGGAGGCAAAATACATGTGGAAGTGTAGAAGTTGAGTGCAGTTAAAATGATAGTCTGGGAACCTAAGTATTGGCCCCCGAACCATTTCAATGTTTATTGGCATCTTCAAAAATTATAAAAACAACTCTATTCATAATCCATAGTATCATTTGTTAAAGGGAATTTTTTCCACCCACTGTACAGTGTCTTTCTTTGCAGATTTACTGCAGCCTCTCTGTTAAAGTTATACCCTCAAGTTAATACCTAATGATATACAAAATGATAAATCCCTAAAACATCTCTCCTAAAAATTAGATTTAAGTGTCTGTTTTTCTCCCACTTTTGTTCTATTTATTGTGTTTTTTTATCATAGTGATACATATCCACTCATATCTGCGCATAAAGCCTACATCCAGCTTAGATGTTTGTACATCTCTACCCATTCTATTGATTCTGGATCACACACTCCCCTTCTCGAGATGGCTAAGAACCTCTCTTAGGGACGTAAGAAGGAGAAATGTGGGAAAGTCAAGAGCCAAAAGCTGGAATTATTTTGATGATCTGGCAGTGGAGGATAGGAAGATTGAGGACATGAAATTTAATAAGTTTTATTTTGCCACATAGTAACTTAATATTTGAGAAGTTGATGTTTCTTAGGTCACATCTGTGACTTAATTTGCAATTTCTTTACCTTAAAAATGGCATCAAGAGAATAGTTAACTGAAGATCAACAATGCCACATTTTCTTTCGTTCTTTCTTTTTTTATTGTTGGGGATTCATTGAGAGTACAAAGAACCAGGTTACATTGATTGCATTTGTTAGGTAACGTCCCCCTTATAATTGTATCCTGCCCCCAAAAGGTGTGTCAGCACTGTGACCCCCACCCACCTCCTTCCCTCTCTGCTTTTCCCTTCTCCAGCCCCTCCCTCCTTTCCTCTAATGCCAAATTTTCTTAATTAGTGTCCACAGTGCCTGAAGAGAGCAGTACCTAATATTACCACTTATGATTAGCCTTGATGCAATTATTCTGTTCCAGTGTCCACTAATGTGATCTGCTGCATTTTGCTTAGGTATTAATAATGACATAATTAAATGAAAAGCTGGCTTGCTTCAGTTATATGACAGGTAACGGTATTTCTGCTTTCCATAGTCATTGTTGACAGACCACTCTTGGAGGACTCTCCCTGTAAATTTAATTGAAATAGTTTGGTTGTTTTAATTTCTGATACAAGTTTTCAGGTTATTCAAATGAAAGGGCCTGACAGGTGAGCCATTATTCTAGGCAAGAAAGGTTAGAGGATAAAAACAATTTTTAAAAGCACCTATAATGTTCTAAAAAGAATCAATTCATTTTGGTAATAATACCTTTAGTTTGTGGGCTTTTCTTGTATCTCCTCTTCATTCTCCCCTCAGCTATTAATTTTGTGATGTGTCTGTGTCTGTTGTAACGTTTCCTGTGGGACAACTGTGTCTTACTATTTTAGCAACAGCACAGCCATGTAATTATCTATAAATAATTTAGCATGTATTTCCTTCATGTGGAAATGATCTAATTAGCCAAAGTGGGGGGGGGGATAAAAACTTTCGATGAAATGTCAAGCCATTCACAGTATGGCTTGCTTTATTTATTTATTTATATTATTTTAGTTTCTCTACAGTAGCTGATTAAAAATTTTTCTATTTAAGAATATCTATTAGGTTCCTGTAGCTAGTTTGAAACAATTAATACTCATTTTCCCTTTTTGTGGCACCCAAACAATCTGTGCCCATGATGATTGTGGATTTCTGGAAAGGTCACTTTGGTGGTGGCTAAAATTTTCCCTTCAATATGGTAATTGGCCAACTGTATTTTTCACCCTCTTGCCCCCAGAGATACAAATTATACCATTCATCATGAATACAGATTTCCCAGTTTGTCGACTTATCACTACAGTAATGACAAAGATACAGGCAATCAAAAGTTGTAGATTGGAGAAATGTCAACTATTCAACATGGAGGCGGAGGTTGATAAGTTGGAACTGATGTTCCAGAAAGCTGACTCTGATCTGAATTACATTCAGTACAGGCTGGAATATGAAATCAAGACAAAGCCTCCTGATTCAGCAGGGGAGAAAAGTCCAGTTATACTGTTAAAGGAAATATAAGTGATAAAGTCTCGATATCAAACTTTGTTGCATGCTTCAAACTAGTTGCTGTCCAGCAGCAGGAGACTGAGAGCCACCTTTGTGCTACTGTGAATAAGACTATGAACATGATACAGTAACCACAAAAGCAAACAGGCCTGGAGCTGTTACCACTGACTGAAGAAGAGAAAAATGCACCAGAGCAATTAAAATCTCACCTGCCAGACTTATGAAGAAGTGGACTTCCAAAAGGGAATTCTTATAGGGAAGAAATCAATTCCAGAAAAATGTAGGAAGATGTCTTTTAATGGTTGACGACTAGTGGTAGGGGGTTGATGAAGAAGGAGGTTTGGCTTGAATGACTGGATAATGCTGCCTTTCATATGAGAGAAGAATATAAGAATTAGGGCAGATATATAAATAAATTTCAGCCAAAGGATAGAAAAAAAAAGTCATAGATGATCCAGTACTCCCTTCTGCTAAATATGCACGTTTAGTTGGGAAGATGTTAGAGTTTATAGGAGAAGAGAAAGCAGGAGAATTTACAACTACATGTGGTCTGACTTAGGCCTGTGGACTCTCTGCTGTGGGTATTCTGCATATATAGATAGCTATAGATATTGATAGATAGATATGTGCCCACACATATAATTCAACGTCAACTGAAGTTAAGTAAACTGTCTTCACTTTTTGGTTTCTCTTTCCTATGAGTTATAAGTTTCATGCCGGTCGATTAAATAAATTAAATTTGATTCTGCAAATCAATTCATCAAGAAGATATTTGATTATCTAAGAAAATATGAGATTCAGTGCCTACTTCCCAGTTTGACTTATCCGAATAGATCCGGTTGAGTACCAAACACACAAACAAAGCTATTACCAAGATAATCCATTCATTTCAAAGTGAGATTGATTGCTTAGCCTTCAACAAGCACCCCAGCTCATTTATACACTTACTACAATGCTCAGCGTTTTCACGTGTCAGGACACACTGCTCGATGTACCAGCTCACAGTCTGACTTTACTACACGGTCTTTTAGGAAAGATTTTCTCCCGGTGAAATGTTTTAAAATGTCTATAAAATGCCAGATAAGTTAGGGCCCAGTAAATGAAAATATGTAAGTTTTAGTGATAGCTGGTTGGAATTTTAACTTCTTGCCAGTATTTCAGGCCTTGTTAACATGATTGTGAATATCACTTAAAGGTTTCTTATCTAACCAGTGGCTGCTTATATACCAATAGGTAAAGAATTTTCTCTAAATCAGAAGTATCTAATGTTAAATTATTTTGCAAAATAAAACATAATAAGAAAATGTTTTCTAGACAAAATAGAAAATGGCAATAAGGTTCAACTATAGCAAGCTTTTGTCTCTCTATTTTCATTTTTATAATAGCTTTTAAATTGAAAATTTTATTGAGAAAATTGTATATTCATATAACAGTGATATCCTATTTTTCATTTTCTCCTACTTTACCAGGTGTGGCATCCCATGATGATAATATTTCGGATATTGTAGGACACTACTGAGCTGAAATTTCGCATTGGTATGTTCAACTGATCTTACTTGAATTTTCTCAGGTTTTCTGGCACTCCTTGGTCAGTGAGTGTGTGTACATTTAGTTCTACACAATTCTTTTATTATTATTATTAGTTAATTTTTACATATACATATGATTATTAGGTTTCCACTTTTTGCCTTCACAGAATTACAAAGGCTTAAAATTTACCAACAATAACAATGTTTAAGATAAGGACTAGAAACAAGAACCTCGTAAAGAATGAATAAAAGATAAATTCATTCAGAAAAGAAATCAGATGATTGCTTCAACGAAGTATTAAGCAATAATAATAGTAATATCTACACAAGTCTCTCACATGTGGGGATTTGAGTATCCACCACCGTAGTCAAGATACTGAATGGTTCCCTCATGAGGTTCCCCCCCGTAGCTCTTACACTTCAAAATCACATCTACCTCCCTTCTGAACACCAGCAATTATCATGTTATCTACCGGCAGGCAACCACTAATCTGTTTTCTATTTATGAAAATTTGTTATTTCAAAGCATTATGTAAATGAAATGATGCATCACGTAGCCTTCTAGAGTTAAATCCTTTCATTCTGCACAATTCCCTGGAAATCCTTTATGGTTGTTATATACATCAATAGCGTTCCTTTTTATTGCTGAATAGTATTTCGTGGAATCCAGTGACTTGTTGTTCACATGTTGAAGGGTGTCTGTGATATTTGCCTATGTAGGTTTTGGTTATTATGAATAAAAATGCTGGCTCGGCACCTGTGGCTCAAGTGGCTAAGGCACCAGCCACATACACCTAAAGTGGTGGGTTCGAATCTAGCCTGGGCCCGCCTAAAACAACAATGACGGCTGCAACCAAAAAATAGCCATTGTGGCAGGCAGCTGTGGTCCCAGCTACTTGGGAGGCTGAGGCAGGACACTTGCTTGAGCCCAGGAGTTGGGGTTGCTGTGAGCTGTGATGCCATGGCACTCTACCCAGGAGGGACAGCTTCAGTCTCTGATTCAAAAAAAAATTTAAAAAAAAGAATAAAAATGCTATATTCCTTTATAGGTTTGGGGGTGAAAATAAGTTTTTCTCTGTGATAAATGCCCAAGATACAATTGCCATGCACTGACTGCGTACTTAACTTCTATAAACTTTTTTTTTTTTTACTCCCACCAGCAACGTAAGAATGTTACTGTTTCTCTGAATCCTTTTATAATTTTTTAAATTGTAGTTATTCTGATAGGTGTGTAGTGATTTGCCATTGTGATTTTTATTTGGATTTTCCTAATGTTGAACATCTTTTAATGTACTTATTTGCCATCAGTATATCCTCTTAAGTAAACTTCCTTTTCATATTTTCTCATATATATATAGAGAGAGATAAATAATATATATATAATATATGTATAAATACATATATATCTCTATCTCTATCTATGTATCTATCTATCATCTATCTATCTTTCTGTCTGTCTGTCTCTCTATCTAGCTATCTATTTTTTTGAGTCTTACTCTGTAGCCCCAGGCTAGAGTGTCATGGCAAAAGCCTAACTCATGGAAACCTCAAACTCCTGATTTCAAGCAAACCTCCTGCCTCAGCCACTCACATAGCTGGGACTGTAGGTGCCAGCCACCACACCAGACTAATTTTTCTGTATTTAGTAGAGATGAGGTTTCACTCTTGTTTAGGCTGTCTCTAACTCTTGAGCTCAAGTGATCCTCCGGCCTTGGCATCCTAGAGTTCTAGGATTATAGGCATGAGCCACCACACCTGGCCTCTTATCAGCTTTTTCTCTTTATACTATTGAGTTTTAAAATTTTTTAATACATTTTGAATACTAGTCCATCATTGAATATCTGATTCACAAATATTTCCTTTCCCTCTGTAGCATGTCTTTTCATCCTCTTCACATGTGACTTTATGTGTATAAATTTAGGAGGCATGTATGCAATTTTGTTACATGCATAGAGGACAAATTGCTCTCTTTTTTGTAGCTGGAACATCCCTCTTCTGCTCTCTAGCACTGGAATGCCTGCTTGTCTGGCCTTTGTACTCAGGGGTATTCAATAGCATCTTGTCTACTGTTCTCAGGCCCTTGGCCTCGAGTTAGAATTATACCACTGGCCACACTGGTTTTCAACCCTGGAGACTCAGACTGAAATGTACTGCCTTTCTTCCTGGTTCTCCAGCTTACAGATACTCTATTTTCCCATAGAAAAATCCTCTTAGGGATATGTGGGTATTAGAAATACACACATATATGTATATACACCTGTATACACACACACACACACAGGTTCTATTTCTGTGGAGAGCCTTGACTAATACAGATTTTTAGGAATTTAATTGTTTTAAGTAATATAAATAGTATTATGTTTTAATTTCAATTTCAGTATGTTCATTGGAAGTACACAGAAATGTGATTTTGTTGTTGTTGTTGTTGTTGATTCCGGGACGTATCAGAACTCACTTATCAGGTCTAGGAATATTTTGTTTTGCTTTGTTTTGCTTGTTTTGGTGGATTTTCTAGGGGGACAGTCATGTCCTTTCTGAGTAAAACAATATTATTTCTTCCTTTCTGCTACACATACCTAAGTTTATTTTACTTGACCCATTAAATTCACTGGGATTTCCAATGTCCAGAATAGTGAAAACACGCCCTTGCCTTGTTCTCTGTTTGAGGAATAAGGTATTTAGTCTTTCCTCGTGAGTATCATGATTTGTCATTGTGATATTTTTTGCATATTCTTCATGTTGAAAATCCTTTTGTGTGCTAATTCATCATCTGTGCATCCTCTTTAGTGAAGTGCCTCTCCTTACTTTTACCAATCTAGCAGCATTTAAAAAATTTTTATGATTGGGTTTTTAAATATATTTTAGATTCCAGCCAATTTTGAATATGTGGTTTGCAAATATTTCCACTCATTCCATAGCTTGTATTTTTATTCTCTTTACACGAACTTCTGTAGGACAAATTAACTTTTTTTAAATTTCAGGGTTTTGTGAGGGTACAAAGAACCAGGTCACAATTTTTGAATTTTCTAGCTAGACTCCCCTTATACTTTTGTCCCCCACCCCAAAGGTGTGCCATTCACCCCTGTTGTGTTTCCTTTAAGTGAGAGCACATCAATCCCCCCTTTCCTCTCTCCCTCGTTCCCCCGCCCCCCAACTTAAATAGAATTAAGTTTTTCTCCTATGTGGGCGTGTGTTACATTCTCTACTGGCTTGGTAATAAAATGGAGTACACTGGATATTTGCTTTTACATTCTTGTGATGCTTTACCAGGGATACTTTGTTTCAACTTCATCCAGATTAATACAAAAGATACAAAGTCACCATCTTTTCTTGTGGCTGAATAGTATTCCATGGGATACACCTACCACAGCTTGTTAATCCATTCCTGGGTAGGTGAGTATTTAGGTTCTTTCCATATTTTGGTGATTGTAAATCGAGCTGGGAAAAACAGTCTAGTGCAAATGTAAACTGAGCTGTGGTAAACATTCTACAACAAGGTGTCTTTTCTTCTGGGTAGATCCCTAGTAGTGAGATAGCAGGATCAAATGGGAGGTCTAATTGAGTTCTTTGAGGATTCTCCATACATCTTTCCAAGCAGGCTATATTAGTTTGCAGTCCCACCAGCAGTGGAGAAGTGCACATCTCTCTCTTCACACCTGAGCTAGGATCCACAATTTGAAATTTTGTGATGTGGCCTTCTCTCACTGGGGATAGGTGATATCTGAGGGTGGTTTTGATTTGAATTTCTCTGTTTATTAGGGATGATGAGCATTCCATTCAGTTCCATACATCTATGTCTATCTTTTTCTACCAATATTATGCTGTTTTGATAACTGTAGACTTGAAATATAACCTAAAGTCTGGTAGAGTGATGCTTCAGAGTTTATTTTTATTACCAACAATAGCCGTGGCTGTATAGGATTTCTTCTGGTTTCATTGAAATGAAGAACATTTTTTCCAATTCTTCAAAGTATGACGTTGGAATTTTGATGAGGATTGCATTGAATCCGTAGATTGCTTTGGGGTAGTATAGACATTTAACAGTGTTGATTCTTCCCAGCCAAGAGCATGTTTGTTTTCTGTTTGTTAATGTGTTCATCTATTTCTTTCCTTGGGGTCTCATAATTCCCTTTGTAAAGATCCTTCACGACTCTTGTTAGTTATATCCCTGTGTATTTAATTTTCTTTGAAGCTACTGTGAAGGGAACTGTAGCTTTTACTACTTTCTCAAATTGACTGTTATTGGTGTATACAAAGGCTACTGATTTGTGGACATTGATTTTATACCTTGAGATGTTACTAGTTACTATATTTCTTCATCACTTCCAGGAGACTTGTGATTGAGTCTGTGGGGTTTTCTAAGTATAAGGGCATATTATCAGCAAAGAGCGAGAGTTTGACCCTCACGTCCCACATTTGGACACCTTCTATGTCCTTCTTTTGCCTAATTGCATTAGCTAAAACTTCCAGAACTACACTGAATAGTAGTGGTGATAGAGATAATTCTTGTCTGGTTCCTGTTTTAAGTGGACAAGCTTTCAGTTTTACTTCATTCAGTGTGATATTAGCTGTGGGCTTTTTGCAGATGGCTTCAATTAGTTAAAGAAATGTGCCACCTATACAAATATTCTTTCTTTTTTTTTTTTGTCTGGAAAATCTTAGCTTTTTTTTTTTTTAATTGATGGGGATTCATTAAGGGTACATTAGAACCAGGTTACATTAATTGGTTTTGTTAGATAAAGACCCTCTTATAATTGTGTCCTGCCCCCAAAAGGTGTACCACATCCTGGTGCCCCACTCCCTCCTTCCCTTTCTCAGCTCTCCCCATCCCCACCCCCCACCGTGTACTGGGACCTTAATTGTCCTCATATCAGGATTGAGTACACAGGATTCTTGCTTCTCCATTCTTGTGATGCTTTACAAAGAATAATATGTTTCACGTCCATCTAGCTTAATACAAAGGATGTAAAGTCTCCATCTTTTTAAGTGGCTGAATAGTATTCTATACCAGAGCTTGTTAATCCATTCCTGGGTTGGTGGGCATTTAGGCTGTTTCCACATTTTGGAGATTGTAAATTGAGCTGCAGTGAATGGTCTACTGCAAGTGTCCCTGTGGTAAAAGGATTTTTTTTCCTCCTGGGTAGATGCAGTATGGGATTGCAGGATCAAATGGGAGGGCTAAGTTCTAGAGTTCTTTAAGGGTTTTCCATACTGTTTTCCAAAAAGGTTGTATTAGTTTGCAGTCCCACCAGCAGTGTAAAAGTTTTCCCTTCTCTCCACATCCATGCCAGCATCTGCAGTTTTGAGATTTTGTGATGTGGGCCATTCTCCCTGGGGTTAGATGATACCTTAGTGTGGTTTTGATTTGAATTTCTCTAATAATTAGGGACAATGAGCATTTTTCCATATGTTTGCTAGCCATTTGTCTGTCTTCTTCATCTCTCTTGCCCAGTGTTCCAAGGGATTCTTGGCTCTTTTTATGTTTATTCATTTGAATTCTCTGTAAATCCTACTTGGCTTTTCTTGGGACTGACTTTGAAGCTTTTTAGTGTATACTATTTTCTTCCATTAAAAGTAAATAAAAGTGAAAAATAAAAAAAAACCCTCAAATATCCTTTCCCAATGTGTAGGTGCTCTGTTAGCTTTGGTTGCTGTCGCCTTAGCTGTACAGAAGCTTTTCAGTTTCATTAAGTTCCATTTGTTTATTTTTGTTGTTATTGCAATTGCCACGGAAGTCTTCCTCATGAAGTCCTTTCCCAGGCCAATAGCTTCCAGTGTTCTCCTCACGCTTTCTTTGAGGATTTTAATTGTTTTGTGCCTTAGACATTAAAAAAAATCATACATCATGACCAAGTAGGATTCATCCCAGGGATGTGAGGCTGGTTTAACATACACAAATTCATAAACATCATTCACTGTATCAATAAGAGCAAAAGCAAAGACCACATGATCCTCTCAACAGATGCAGAAAAAGCATTTGATAAAATTCAACACCCTTTCCTAATTAGAACGCTGAAGAATATAGGCATTAGCGGCACATTTCTTAAACCAAGAAAATGCAGTCCTATGCACACAAAAGCTAGAGGCATCACACTACACGACTTCAGATTATATTTCAAGGCTATTGTAACCAAATAGCATGGTATCATTCTATGATGAAATTTTTCAGAAAAATGTTGATAATTTACAGACAAAAAACATAGCTCAAATACTAGCCATTTCATTGGTTCAACCATATACTTTTTCCAGTATGGGTGACCTGATAGTTTTCTAAATTAATTCAAAATGAATTTTCTAAATGAATTTTAAGGAAAGAGAAAATATGTACTATTATCTGATTTTCTGTGAAGTAACTGTACTATAATATCATCATGGAAGAGTTATGTTTTAGTAGGGATTTACTTATAACTTAGATTGCTTCTCGGCCTTTTGGCTAAGATCACGTGTACTTATAACTTAGAATTCAAAAATGCTGAATTTATTCATTCTATTTGTGTTTTTAAGCCCACAAAAATAATGTCTTTGGTGTACAGCCTCTCTTTTTTTTTCTTGTTGAAATAGGAACACAGACCTTTAAGAAATAAGCATTTTCTTAAGAAAGTGCATGGAAATTAGTTTCCTTTTAATCAAAAATAAGTGAAGGTAGAAAAATTGATTGATGGATTTTCTTGATAGCACTGAAAAAGAGTTGACAGAAGGTATAAGCTTAGATAAAATACGTTTAAAATTTAGCAGAACATTAACTACAAGATAATGACATCTCTGCCACAGAATGAATTAAAATTGCTTACTTATGAGCAGGGGTATACTGACTGAAAATCAGCACTGGAATCACAAGATAAAGATAATAATAATAATACCTTCCATGTAGAGCACTTAACTTCATCAAAACACTTTCACTTGCATTATCTCCTTTGATTCTCACCATATATTTAAAAAAAATAAAATGCCATTTTTATGTAACTAACTCATTTACAATTACAATTCTGCCTCTAAGACTGACACTGTATAAGAAAAACAAATTTATCTGTGTCTTCGATCTTATTGCAGGAGTTCATGACAACAACAGACTTAATTCTATGCATTTCTTCCTGTTCTTCTATTTCCTTAGTTCTTCCTTTAACTATACAGGCAATTTCTCCAGCCTTCTTTGTATTTAACCCATTTTACATGCTCCTGCTTTGGCCTTATCATCTGCAGGATCTTTTGCTGAGCTTAGGTGTTATTTTTTTTTTAACTCCTTCATTTCTTTTGCTCTTTTATTTTCTATTTCCATTTATTTGTTTTTTTTTTAACTTTTAATAAAAATCTTAGAGATGTACAGTTCTCTGTTTTTCTTTTCTATCATTTATTACCCAAGATGCTTCCCCAAAATAAAAACTAGTCTTTATAAGCATGGACTTTAATTAAATTTTCTAAAACAAGCAGCCCACACTCTGCCCTGGGTTATCTATCTTCTATTAATTTCAGATTTCTGTTGCTCCAGCCTCTGAATCTCACCATCATCTTCTTTGAAGGCTCTATTTTACTGTCTCCCATTATTGCTGGCTTTCTGTCCTACTCTCAGTTATCTGTATTTTTCTGAGCCAAGGCTAAAAGTTCAGATTTTCCATTTTCAATTTTAATTCTGGGTCTTTGAGGTTGGTTAGGCTCTATTTGTCTCTTCCTGGTATCTTATGGTTCTTGGACAATTGGTACTAAATTTTTGCTGGTCTTACCCTGATAACAGAATGCCATTACTTGGTCCATATCCTGAACATGTGGGGCCATTTCTAACTGTACATCACATTCTGTGGAGTTCGTGAACCACATTCATAGCAAATGTTTATTATATCAGTTAAAATTTTTTACTATAAATTAAAATCATTTGGCAGGTACTTAGACTTATTGTCTCATTTTCCGAGGGGCATATTCCTCTCTCTGGCTATTTCTGTTTCTCTCTAGTCTGAAATGCAAACCAATGTGCCAGTTTTCTGAGGCTATTAATGTTTCACTTCTAAACAAGTCATTGAGAATCCTACCTTTGCTGCTTGTCTCAGACTTTATTCACGAAAACATTTAGCTAGGTGGACATATCAAAGACCTCCTTTGCAGTTTTAGTTCTTTTTTTTTTTTCCTATATGACACATTTTTAAATGTAAATCTAAATGTTCTGGTAAGGTGGAAGGGTTTGCAAAAGTCCTGCTCCTGGAAATTGAACTACATGAACTATTTCCCTTGAGTTCATCTATTAGTCCCACCCACTGCCATATTGCTTTTCTCTGTAGAAGCCATAATATTTTGAATATGTAATCCCCACCATGATTATCCCTCTTTTTAAAAAAGCTTAAATTCTTTATCCTTTTTATCCCATTTCTTTTTCCCCCTCTGCCAAGGTCACTGGTGATTTTCAAATAACCAGAGACAGAGTGTTAGAATCAGTCTCCCTCATGGCTCACTGGAGTCCTCTTTGAAATAATTGCTACTGCTGGATTTTCATATCAACCATTTCTCTGGTCATTGTTTTCTTTTTTTCTTGTCAGATTATTTCCCCCAGTGGGTCCCTCAAATGTTCATATTGATGATTATTATTTTTTCTTTATTTTCTCTCTTCTTCTTGCTTGGATGATCTAGCACAATGGTTTTGACTATCACAAACTGACACTTTCAAAATCTTGGTCTCAGCGCTGCTTCAGATTCAGCCATGCAATTCTCTTCTGAGTCTGTGTACTTTTCAAGCTTCAAATATTCAAAACATCTGAAGCTGAACTCATTATATCCCTCTCTAAACCTTTTTTTTTTTTCTTTCCTGTTTGAACTTTATCTTGGTGAACACCAATTTATCAGCCCATTTGTTCCTGGTCATATCTCTGTTTGGCTTTCCCTGGAGCCCCCACATGCCTATAGACATTCACATGTACAATAAATTATATCTACCAGTTTCTACTTATCGTACATCCTAAGTAGCTCTTGAAACATGTTTCTTTCTCTTCAACTTCCTGGTAAGTTTGCTCAGCATTTCATTAGCTTTCTCATGGACTATTGAGATATTCTCTTTACTCACCTTTTGGCTACCTATCATATTCTCCTCAGTTCATTCCTCAGTACTTCTCTGAAAGCAATTCACTAGAACGCCATTGCTATTTACAAGGTTCCTAGGGAATTCTTAACACAGCCCGCCAATCTACCTAGACTTGTATTTGAAACTGATTATATAACCTTGCTGCTCAAAATGAGATCTGACAACAGGAGCAATAGCAATATCTGGGAACTTGGTAGAAACACAGAATTTGTCCCAGATAGTCTAAATAATAATCTTCATTTGAATACCATCCCACCATCCCAGTTGCTACACAAGAACATTAATGCTTGAGAAACTCTGTGTGATGATTTTGTTCCAAACTCTGCCAACCTAGGGTTGGGGCAAGTCCAAAGAAAGGATAACTGGTTATTTGTATGTAGCCCGTAGAGTCCAGGGAAACCCAATTTAATTCATTCCCAGACTTCTCTTATCTCATTTGCGTTGAGAATTTTACTCATGGTCTACTAAGATTATCTTTTGTCTTCAGAAGATTTTTCTCTCTTCATAAACTAGAAAAAGAATTTGGAATTTCAAAATGAAATTTTATTTCTTTTTTATTTTTTTTTACCTTTCCTATATTTCAAAAGGGCCAGTTTGAGCTTGGGCCCAAGAACAGAATGCAATGTGTTTTCTTAGTATGTATTTGAATAAATTGCCGTAAACTTTCATAACTAAAATTTTCTTATCAGTGTTAATTGTGGGTCAAAGATGTTCTTAAGTTTTTTAACGTAACTTAACTTTTGTGCACATCTCATGCTAATGGCCACTGATTTTGACTCATCTGCTGTAAAATGTATTCCCAGGTTCTGTAAGAGGACTGACCAGAGCATGCACTGAACCAGTGGTTCTCAGAGTACACTTCTAAGGTCAATAGCTCTAAGGTCAATTTTCGTGGACTTACGAAAATGTAAATTATTTCACCTTCCCAAAGGAATATTGAATATGCATTTTTTTCCCAGGAACCATGATCTGGGTTTTCACAATTCCTCTAGGTGATTCTGATACATGGCAAAGTTTGGGAATTCTTAGTCTGTCTAAAACAATTACTCTGATTTCATTTTCCTTGCTGGTGCTTGATTTAGATGTGGGCATGATATACAGTGCTAATTAATGAGATGTGAGAGGAATATGCTAAGGAGGCCTCTGGGAAAGATATTCTTGCTCTTATAAAATAACAAGCAAGAAGGAATAGACCTTTTCATGGCTGGATACTGAAATATTGGTTGTGATTCCCAGAAGGGCTATAGCCGTCTTACCACCATCACACAGTATATCTCTTACATTTTGAGGTTCCTTGAATTGAAAGTTTGTAAACACATAGATTCTTGATGATATTGTTGAGCCAGAGGATAAACCAGCTCTAGCATGACACTTATTCTGAATTTCTTATTAAATGAAATAATAAATATCCCTATTCTATAAGCCATTTTTATGTTGGATTAACTATAATCTATAGTTGAAAATATCTCAATGTGTACAACATGAGTTTCTTTTATTATGACAAAATAAAAATGCTATTTAAAAATTATTGATGCAGAAGAATATTTTTTTTCTTTTAGACAGAGTTTCACTTTGTCACCCTTGATAGAGTGCTGTGGCATAGAAGCTCACAGCAACCTCAAACTCTCAGGTGCAAGTGATTCTCTTGCCTTAGCCTCCCAAGTAGCTGGGACTTTAGGTCCCACCACAAAGCCTGGCTATTTTTAGAGACAGGGTCTTGCTCTGGCTCAGGCTGTTTGAACTCGTGAACTCAAGCAATGTACCCACCTTGGCCTCTCAGAATGCTTTGATTACAGGCGTGAGCCAACATGCCTGGCCCTGCCTAAGAATTTTTTAAATGGAATTTTTCATCCATCCTCTTCACACAGATGATACTTGTAGTCAGACAGGGCACATGGTCAGTAGGTTTTAATGTGTGAACACCCACAATTTAAAAAGTATGTCAGAATTTAAAAATAAAAACAATTAAAGTAGACAAGATTAACCACCTAGGAAAAGCTTCTGAAGCATAAAAAGGCCATCAAGTAATTAAAAAACCGTGATTGGATTAGGATCCCTTATTTACTCTCATAAGGGACTTGAAGAATGTCCATAAAAGCCAAACTCTACAATGTGTATCTTTCATATTCAGAAACGTATCACACACCTAAGCACTTTTTAAAGAATAAGAAGATAGGCTGCTATTTCTATGCCATACTACCCACATTAATTGAAAATTTGTGATTTCATTTATTATAATTCTACTTTTCACATTTTCCCACTTCAATTTTCAACAATTGAAATGTAATTAATATAAAAAAATCTATAATGAAAGCGTGTCTATTCCATGAAGGTGTTCTAATGTTAGGAGATTTTGTTGAATAATAAGAAATACTGAAGATGGGATAGTAAGAACGTCTTTGCATTTATTTGGCTGCTATTGCTGCTCAGCTCTACTATTAAAAATGCTTCAGGTTTTATCACAGATGTAACTGAGTAGCAGGAACAACTGGTAAACTACTTTTTTTTTAGAGACAGAGTCTCACTTTGTTGCCCCTGGTAGACTGCTGTACCATCACAGCTCACAGCAATCTCCAACTTCTGGGCTTAGACGATTCTCTTGCCTCAGCCTCCTGAGTAGCTGGGACTACAGGCGTACACCACTGTTAAACTACTTACTTTTGCTCTGACTTCATACACATATAACTACTTTATGATTCGAAATTCATATTCGTTTCGGAATCTTAGTTTTGAGATGCAAAAACAAACTGTTGCATATATATATATATATATATATATATATATATATATATACCATATTCTCTGTTTAAAAGGGTAGCATTTGGGAGTATAAATCAATGTTTTGGGAGTTTGGTTAATGTGACTCACTTACCTAGATCCCAAATATTCTCATGGTTATAAAACTTCTATGACGCAAAACTGAGATTCAGACTTTGAGTGAGTAATGCCCTTACTAGTACAAATACCTCATGGATTTTTTTTTTCCTTCTCTCTTGATAATCATTTTAACTGCTTGAGTGTCATAACTGCTCTGTAATTTCATTTCCAGTGGAACTTCTGAATACTTTATAAGAACAGCTTAATAGTTATAAACAGAAATAGGAAATAATTTCCCTTGGTAAGTAGGGTCAGAGGATCTCTTCAACTGCTTTTATGAATTCTTAGAATACTTAGCTATGCTTTATACTTTCCTCCTCTTCTTGCTGCTTCAGATATCAGGGGGGCAATTATATGAACACAAATTTTCACTTCTTTACTAGGCAGTATTTCTGATTGGTGGTAGAAAGATACAAAAAGAAGGATGATAATAAATAGAATCATGCTTGTTAATTAATGAAGGGAGGAGTATAGCCTAGAAAAGGTGGCCTATCTCACTATTCTCCAAAAAGTCTTCATAGGGTCATACTGTTATAAATATGAAAGATGCCTATCATAGAGTTTTGAGGTCTGACAACTCAGATTTCGGTAAACACACATTGAAAGAGTTTCATTGATAATGAAATTTTGCCATCTCCTTCTTGAATTCTTATGGAAAATTCTGAAAATTTCATATAAAATGTCATCTGCCATTTGAGTGGTTCTCTTGTCCCAAGATTAAAAGATAGGAGAGAGTGGTTATTACAGTCTCTCTCTCACTACGGGGAAAAATGTGATCTTTATGCGGAGAGAATAGAATTCACGATTTTCTTTCCTTCAGAAGAGTAATTGCAGTATACTTTTAAAAAATGAAACTTAAAATCTTATGACACTTTTTGACAGACTTTCACCAAATTGTAGGGGAGGAGGAGATCTTTCATTTTTGTTCCTTTGGCATGAAGTGACTCGGTTAAGCAGGAAAAAGAATGAGAGAGTTTTGACACCTCATCCTCTTTTCTCTTCAGCAAACCACATAATCCTCCCCTTTGCAGTCTGATTTCCCCTTATTGAATTTTGCTTTCTGTGATGTTCTCATTTCCCTTATTAGATTAAATCAAATTGTTCTTACCCATCCAACATTATCCCTTTGGGAGAGCAAAATTCTGTCTCCCGAGAGAAAAACGTAAAGGAAATCTACTTAGAGAAGATTACTCAGCTACCGTTATTATCCGTTTCCAATTTCCTTTTTACTTTACAGAGTAAGTTTGACTCATTCCCCAATGGCAAACCTATTCCTTCTACTATGTAACAAGGATGCGGACAGGTCATCTCTAATAGGCGGCTCCTAATGTACAGTCCAGAAGCTCAGGATTGCTATGACAGGTTATATACGACAGGTCAGAAAAACTCTTAGGTTACTGCCTGTGCTTGCGGCTACCGCCTTCTGAACCCACAAGACCATTCTACGGAACCAAGAATTAGTTACAAAAATTCTATTAGACGTTTAACTGACACACAGGTGAGGCTCTTTTGGTGATTATGACGAAACTGCTGCAAACCTGTCACAGGAAGGGTGTGAGAGCAGAGCAACTTTATCTGGATGGCTTTGCATCTGATTTCCCTCTGCCAGATGGAAGAGAAAGCTTAGGACATACCCCTCAGTGGAAATCGGGTGTCTGTTCTTCACAAACTGCCATTTAACATGCAACACAGAGGTTGGCAGGGGGTTCCTTGTGTTGTTGTTGTTAGGTTTTCCAAATTGCTTAAAGGCCATTGATCTTTTCATTATGGTACCAAAAAAGGGGGGGAAAAAGTCTATTCTGGTCAAAATTATAAGTCCTTGAAGAACCTAACAAATCGTGGATTTCCCCATCCTGTGTGTGTGTGTTTTCCAACCCCGCATCTTAAATTCTCCTGAGGTCACCCTGTCAGCATCGGCTCCGCGGCCTGGATTTAGTTGAATCAATCCTAATTGCAATTCTGCACGGGTCTGGTCCTCAGTGGAGATTGCAGATGAATGACAGTGCAGTGGCAGGGAAGATAAATATGCTGGCAAATAAGATCCCAGCTCTCCACAGAGGACGGAATAAATTACTTTCCCAGTACAGGGAGGTAATATGTGGGAGACAGAAGTGAAATCCAAGCCGGTGTAATACTGGGTTTGTTAACGTTTAGAATCAAGCATTTTCAGCTTTGGTAAAATCCTGACGGTGATTCTTTCTATTTAGAAGACATTCCTTCGCTCTGTACCAAGACAAATAATGGCATCCGCTGATTTTGTTATGCAGATGACGGCTTGGGCAATTCTAATTCCTGTGGCATTCTCTGGTCGCTGAACGCCCAGTGGTGACTGTGGTGTAGCATATTGATTAGTAATTTGATAAATACACAGAATGGCACAGTGAGCTTTAGGTGCCTCATGCAAAATGTATTTAAATGACCTTGACTAATTAGAGTGCATAGCTGCGAGGCAGGACTGTAGGAACAAGAGCCAGGTTGCTGGTCCAGAGATTTATGTAAGTTTATGACAGAGAATAGGAAGAGCCCTGCACACAAATGCTAAGGCTTCTTTCAAGGAAGTAGAGTTAGAAGACATCATCAGGAGAAAAAAAATCTTATTTTTCATGTAGAGAATTATTCTATTACCTACCTGCTATAAAATTGATTCAATAATTTTATACCTAAAATATATTTGAGAGAATGTAGCTAGATTCTGGATAATATGTAAACCTATATTTCACTACAATTAAACGATGAGGAAGAGAATTTTAAAGCTATCTTAAAAGGGTTATTTTATACTAAAAGGATCAGATAAATTCTTTATACTATTTATTCACCTCTTCACATTTTCTCGCTGCATGAAGTGTAAAGTTCCAAAATAACAATGCTGTCCTCGCGGGATACACATTTATGGTGATGGTCACAGATTATGTGAGGTGTCCTTTCATTGCTTCTTGAAATAAAAATCCTAATTAACGTTCATGGATGAAGTTTAAGTTTTCTACCTTTATGGAAAAAGTGTTCACCAAATATAAACGGAGTGCCTCAGGAATTCATAGACATCATACCTCAAAAATTTCTAAAACAACTTCCTGTTTCACTTGACTATACATGTCCATGACGACCCTAGACCATAAATTGAAAATAGCAGATCACACACAGGTGGCCCCACTTCATCCCTTGCCCGTATAATCCAGGCATTTTTTGAAGTATATTTTTCTCATAAATATCTACATAAGCTTCAGGAAACAAAGTACGCACGAACTCCAGGATGCTGTTTCTAGATAAGTATTCAAATCCCTGATTTGAGCTTATGCCCGAGTGAATTATTCCTAACGGCATTAGCTATTATCTCTCACTGTGCTGAGTTTCCTCAAAATGCCTATCAGTTGCTCTGAACAGAGTCAAGCATTACTGATCTGCGGTTGACCCGTTTAATGCAGCACTCACATATATCAGCAATTTGCAGGTATGCCTCAGTTTAGAGCAAAATTTGATGAACAAAGGAGGACTGAATTAGCTCCTTCAGTAACTGAGCTCAAAGTCAGTATCTTTTTATTTTCCCCAAATGTAAATCCCAGGTGATTTCAACTATCCACTCAGAGCAGCTCAGTGGATTTCTCTGATTCTCCACAATCCCACTTCCCACGTAGTTGCTTACCAACTTCAGAGAGCTGCCAGACACGATTTCAATTTGTTTTTCATTGTGACGGGTATGATTTTGAAAGAATAGATTTCTAAAAGGAATTTTTAAAAGACATGAATAAAAATCGACCTACGAGACTGATAATCTATTTTTTTCTATCCACTCACTGCAATTATTAGATATTTTTAAGTTAGAGAAGACCTAGAATCTTAACACCATCTCAATCTTTGGTAATATGCGATATGCTTATGAATATTGATATAATGGATTAGTATTACTCTAAGTATCATATAGATATATAATTATATCCACATATAAATTAATAAAATTAGGAAATTTAAGAAATTTAATGAATAATTGAGAAAATGAGTTATATGAAGAAGAAATTAGATTGAATAGTCTTATGAAAATGAGAGTAATTGAGTACCTATTTTGAACAGATCGCATATCAGGATGATGGCCTCCACTTCGGTAGTTTATAAAAATCCAGACCCTCCCTGTTCTAGTGACTGCTGGCTCTTTGGAAAGCAGAGTTTGGGGTTTTATACAGATCTTTGAGGAGTATCAGCTGCTTTTTGGAAGTTTTCCAGGGTCTTAATTAATTCTGTTCTCAAAACAATTCACCTGCAATAACTTTTTTTTTTTTATTGAATAGTAACTGTGTACATTAATGCACTTCTGGGGTACAGTGTGGTGTTTTCACAAATAATCTGAAATACTTCCATCAAACTGGTTAACAT
>CAUYTI010016426.1:0-10722 GCA_963575145.1 Galago senegalensis | reverse complement strand
TTTTTTTTTTTTGAGACAGAGCCTCAAGCTATCCCCTTGGGTAGAGTGCCATGGCATCACGCTCACAGCAACCTCCAACTCCTGGGCTCAAGCGAGTCTCCTGCCTCAGCCTCCCAAGTTGCTGGGACTACAGGTGCCCGCCACAACGCCTGGCCATTTTTTGGTTGCAGCCATTATTGTTGTTTGGCGGGCCCGGGCTGGGGATTCGAACCCGCCACCTTAGGTGTATGTGGCTGGCGCCTTAGCCACCTGAGCCACAGGCGCCAAGCCAATTCTTTTATTTCTTGACAGTCTACCAAGAACTTTCTTCTGCCAACTTCTCATCTGGTCTCTAATTAAAGGTTACTTCTTTAGATAAGACTTCTGATTTTTAGTCTGATAGCATGTCACTAATTAATTAGTAATTTATTAATTAATTTAATAATATTTGTATGTTTTTATTCAAGCAGGTGAATTATTGGCAAGGCAATAGAGAAGTATGAATTAACTTGAGTTGAGGTTCTCTGACTTACAGTGCTATGGCCAATAGGAAGGAGAAAAATGTAAAGACCTGTACAGACAGATTTCCAGCCCACCAAGGGTGAGAAACCATTTATATGACATTTCAAGATATCAATACAAGAGATGTCTGATGTAGTAATAGTGATTAATTGACAGATGAAGGGGAAGAAAACAAATCTCTAAGTATCAGAGTTGAAGGTGGCATGAAGTTATTGATTAACCCAGAGCTGTAAAATAAACCATCAGGAATTTACCATTTAGAAATATTAGAGATTTAAAGACAGCTGCAGTTATTCCGGAAGCTGAAAGAAAAGGCTCATCAAGCCTATGGATTAATGGTGTGTGAACATGTGCATGCATGCGTGGGTGTCAGTGTCTTTCCTCTTGTTTGGTGTGTGTTTTTATGCATCTGTGCTTCGTTTTGTTTTGAGCAGAGCATAGACCAATAGCCTCAGAATTTTGAAAGCAACAGGCCTTGTGTCACTTCGTTGTTGTTTCATTACATGTGCCTTCAGCCTCCCATCCGCAGCCCTCCATCACAGTATCAAGACTTAGACCGTCAGAGGGCTTGTGTGTCTGCCTACTAACCTCCTTTACAAATAACTCATTTGTTGCAGAAGACAATCATATTAAACTCAAAATATGTCTTAAGACGATTGCTAAGTAAAATCAAACAATTCCTATATGATATGCCAAGAGGCATCCAATTGATTAGTTATATATTTTCATCAGAGAGACGTTCTACTGAAGTCTTGTAAAAGTGAGTATGAAATAAACCTGACATGTTCACATTATTTCAGATATATAACAGACCTGAATGCATTTACGGCATTTAAGAAACATCTTTGTCTAAAGCTAGAGTTAGTGGTTTACTTAATCAATTTCAACAGCGTTTTTAGAAAATTTTGATAGCAAATAACTAATATAGAAGACAAGTATCTCACTGTGCCTGTGGATCTGCCATCACTAAAAAATGGCAAACCTGAAACCAATGAATTGTGAGGGAAAAATGCTTCTAGGAATGTCGTGGTAGAAGAATATGGAAATATGTCAGGTTTTAGAAGATCCATGACATAAAGAGGAAGTATAATCTTAAAATTCCACCTACTAATGAACTCCTCCCCAGTAAACCATGAGCTTAAAGATTATCAAGGTAGGAGCAGTTCTAGAACTTGGAAAGTGCGGGTCAAGGTCACACAGATATTTCTGGAATCTGTTGTATCCAGGTCAATAAACCACCATTTCTTTAATGAGAACTTTCCTTGCCACCTTGTCAAAAGAGAAAATGTAATTTATGCCCAGATATCTTTTTATATCACATTATCACTTCTGCTATTTTTTGTATTTGAAATTACATGTTTATACATTTGGGTTTTTTGATGATTATTCCCCCTTTTTCCCCAGTATGGGTATAGATAGGTCATGAACTTTGTTGATCTTATTCATATGTGTATCCTTAACTCATAAAATCATACCTTACATATATAGGTTCTAAGTAAAAATTTACAGTTTATGACATGAAAATAAGAGAAGGGAACACAAACAAGATAGAAAGCCTACTATATGGTATTATGACATGTTAATTATCTCCTCAAGATTTATTTGATTTTTTTTGTTCCTGTAGTTTAATATATTATGTAATGTAGCTATAGTAATCAATCCTTGAAAAAAATGTTGCATTCATTCATTAATTGATTTTGTTGATTATCTTATTTCATTATAATTATAGCACTATTTCCTCAGATAAGAACTAGATGATAACTGTGAATACCAAGATTGTTTTATCCTCAGAGGAAAAGCCATTTTTTGGGGTTATTATCATTCACTCATACATTCATTTATACATTTGTTCATTTTCTTGAGTGGTTAGTGTCTGTCATTGTCCTTGATGGTTCTACTTCATATAAAAGATGTAGGTGACTCAATGTTTAGGAGGCAGAAAGGTAAAGAAGTCAACATGCACCAGAGCAATATAGCAATGGTAATACAATTGTGCACAGTAAGCGTACAGATAAGCAGACTCCAATCTCTTAGAGGTTGTCAGGGAAGGCTTATTAGAGAAGGATGGAGGGCAGAAGGTAGAGGTTAAGTTAGGCCAAAATGGTAATTTCTGTAGAAAACAGAGACATTCAACTAGTTAGTATAAAGGGGTGGGTTGTGTTTAGGAATGATGGGAGACAAGGTTGGAGGAGCAGGCAAGAATCATATCACAGATCATACCATTCACACTGCAAAGAAAGTACATTAAAAAACTGCCTGCTGTCTAATATGACTGACACTGCTATGGTACTCCCATTTTATTATAAAAAGCAACAGTTTGCAAGATCAGCTGGCTAAGTGATATGCAGATCACCTCAGGGTAACAGTGACTCTGGAGGTAAGAAAGATATTGTATTAGGCAGGATTTTCCAGAGAAGCAGAAGAACAAAATAATGGTAGATGATAGATAGATAGATAGATAGATAGATAGATAGATAGATAGATAGATAAAAATTAAAGTCATCAGATTCTGAGAAGTACCACAATTGGCCACCTGCCAGACAGAGACCCAGTAAATCTTCTGGTGTAATTTAGTCTGAGTTCAAAAAGCTGAGAAGGAACAGCACCAATGTTGGAAGACAAGAGAAAAGAGATGTCCCAACTCAAGGAAAGCGAGTGCATTTATCTTTCCTCCACATTTTGTTTGAGTTGGGCCCTCAAATAACTGGATGATGCTCACTCAGGTTGGTGAGATTTTCTTTACTCATACTGTTTTATATGAAATAACGTTTTACCAGAAATCTGGTCATATCTGAATTCAGTTAAGTAGACACCTAAAGTAAACCATCAGAGCCATCAATGTTCCCACTTTTACTAAATGAGAATTTTAATTTGTTTGGTCATCCTGAGTTCTGGTTAGCAATGCATAATAAAATTCATAAGCTACAGATACTGTTACAGCAATGAATGATAAAATTCATAAGATACAGGCACTGGTACATCCAAGTGTACAAGAACGCTATCTTGTATCAAGCTGTTAGTCCCTTTCCTCCTGGATGACAGCCTAGAAACTGAACACGAATAGAATAATCTTATTGATAAATACATTAAAATAAAGTTTTATAATAAACCTATTCAATTGTGGAAGAAAAACTAGAAAATTAATTATATGCATTGCCAGAGTCTTCAAGAAGACTAAAAACAAACGCATGTATATGTATGTGCTTTTAATCTCCTTTTCTAAATTTCTATTTTACACATTTAAAAATAGTCTTTCTTGAGATTATAGTAAATTGTGGTTTAGCTTGGAGTACTTATGTATGAGCACATATATTTCCAAAATAAAAAAGTTTCAGATGAAAAATGTAGTTATAAGCTTTGCAAAATATTTACTAAATATAAAAATACAAAGGTGAAATCACATTTAATCCAAATTGTTAAATGTAAACTCTGTTGGAGATTATTTCATCTTTTTATACACATAGTCCATATGTAAACATATATTTATATGTTTATAGGTTTATATTTAGAAACCTATTTTTGATTTAGTGATAAATCACTGGCATCTATCAGTTGCATGAACTAGTATGCCTCCTGCTTTTTGTAAAGCCATAATTAAAATACTTTAAGTATTCAAAGTGATTTGTTGGAAACTAACGATATATTTACCATAATGTTTTAAATTATAAATGTATTAGAAGAGGTATCTTTGCATGTGGATATGTTTCTTCTTTACTTATTTTTATCATAGAGTAAATTCCTAGAAGTAGAATTTGCATGTTAAAGGCATGTATACTCCGAAGTTTGGGGAATAAATATGAACATTATTACTTTCTAAAACTTATCTTTTAAGCAGCAATGGTACCACACTCTTATCAGAGTTATATTAACATTCTTCAGTTCTTGTTACTTTGATAGGCAACAGACATATCACATATATATGTATGCGTACCATCTTTTATTACCAGTAGGGCTGAATACCTCTTATTCTTACTAATACTTTGCTTTTAAATTTTAACTGTATCTTATGTTTCTTTTCTACACTTATATTGAGAGGCTAGATTTTGTTATTTTATTGGTGATTTGTTGAAATCTATTAATGCAAGTGATATTGAACACCACCATGGGCCAATCTTCTAGGCATTAAAAGTGTAGTAGTAAGGAGAAAAGACAAAACCCCAAAACACTGCCACCACCAACAAATAAACACACACACACACACACATGTATTTATTGCATATGCATATATAGAGTCGGTTTTTTACCAATGAACATCAAACAATATGCAAAATATTTTCCCCAGTCATTCTAGTGGTATATTATAGACCATTTCTAAAAGTTCCCAAATACTCACAGGGTACATTTGAAGAAAACGTGGAAAACCAGGCCAAGTTTACCTTCATTCACTCCTAGGTATGCTTTTATTATCACTGAATTAAGGGTGCTCTAAAGAAATGGGGCCAGCACCAGTAATATCAGGACAGGAATCATAAAGATGAAGGAGTTTGTTGTCTTTGTCATGCATGTTCTGTTTTAATCTAACTGAATCATCTAGAGGTACAGAACAGTTCCTATCAGTAAAAATAGGAACTTGTTTGCTAGCATCCAATAAAAAAGAAAGATAAAAGAATACTCTAATTAGTTGGAGACTCAAAAAATAGTGAGACCTGTGTAGACAAGAATTGTAGCCAACCTTATCCTATGTATCATTTCCAGGTGGACACAATAAATAATTTGCTTTTGTAATAACTAACCAAAGTTCCTATCAAGGTGCTCTTCAGAGCTTCACCACAAATTTAATTTGAATTTTTATGCTCATAACCCTTCAACATTTACTCTTCCCGTCCATATTTTTATTTTGATTGCCTCTGCCCTTGCTCTTTCAGACTAGACCTAAAATGAAAGTGGCAGAATATTGTATCAAAATCCATTTAGATTATTTTTGAATGGAGTGCAGATAAGTATCTGAATTTTTGAGTACTTAGTCTAGTCCATTATGTATTTCGATGTTTCTTCAGGAAGCAGTTCCTGGGCTGTGACAGATGCTTCTCATTACTGTAATTTGCAAATGAGTTTGAACATCTAGAGGTATGGAATAGTTGATAACTCTTAGGGTAAACATGAAGAATTTCAAATAAACTGCTTGGACTGTCTTCAAGGCTGACACTTGGTGGCTTTTCAGCCCTAGCGTCTGAAGAATGATGTGCTACATCAGTCCACGACAGTATCATTTTATGAGAAAAATCTTTGAAAATTAATTTCATAGCTGAGTTGACCTTGAATTACTGTATAGATTTTTATCATTATTTATTCATAAAACAATGGGAAATACTTTTTTAATGATTGCTTGACAAGTGAAACTGAAAAAAATAATAATTCTTCTTTAGAATTATTAATGTTTGTTATTTCTGTTCAAATAGGGTAAATTGATGTACCCTCTCTTGTGCCTAATTCAATCCATCCTTTTTAATTGAGTCATTTACATATATTGAGTAACTTGAAAGTAAATTTTGTCCTTATGTAATATTTCAGGGACCTACAGGTGCTTAGCAAATACTATTAAAACATCCTTTAAAGGTCGCTAATCTGTTTTTTTAAGAGAAAATTTATTATATGGTCAATAAAGATCACTAATCTTAAGAAGGAAGGTGATATCAGCAAGATGGCCAACTAAAGGTGACTATACTTATCTCTCCCACAAAAGAGCAAAATAACAAATACACAAGTACATATGTGACTAGAGTATCTGAAGGAAAGCCCTGTCAGTACAGCAAGGGAGTGGTACAGACCTTGTGGAACACAGACACTCAGGATGACCACAGAGAATAAAACGTCACTCTGTCTGCATGAGCCTAGAATTAGGAGGGACATTCCATTGTGGGGAAAGAGTAAGCAGGAACTCCCCCAGGAATACCCATTAGTACTGTAGAAACCTGCCGTCTTTGCTGCTGGAGAATCCTGTGGTCTGCACAAGCCCCAAATCCAGTTTTGAGAACTACTAGTTCACACAGCTGCATTGCTCTAGAGAAGGAACCCACATTGTTCTCCTCCTCCCCTTGACCCAGTCTACAGCTGCTTCATGGTGCTGTCCTGTAATCAGAGCCTCTGATGGGATGTGCTCTAGTCTGGGGGCCTGGACACACTGCATCTCCTGATCACTGAGGACCCATCACCATTGCACCTTGCTCATATATAGTAGTGTACCACTCCCCAGCTGAACTGCTTTAGCTCCCTAACATTGGGAACAGGCTGCTTAGGAGACACTCCATTTACCCAATCTTAGTGGCTATAGTACCCTGATTTTGGCTAGGTTTAATGAAATAGCCAAGACCCTGGTACCTGAATCTACATGGCAGCTTGCCTCCCAAGGACGAGGTAGTCCTGCACAATGGGAAAGTTGAGTCCAGTGCGACCTCAGTGTGCAAAATAACAGCATCTTCTTATTCCCAGGGAATTCTGCCTAACCAGTGGACTAACCGCATAAACTCAATCAGCCTAGGCTACTGTGACAGTTGTATAAGATACAGAGTGGTTAAATGGATGAAGAAACACAAAGTAAGCTACATGTTGTGTGTAAGAAACTCACCTTACCTGTAAGGAAACATGTAAACTGAAAGTGAAAGGAAGGAAAATGATATTCCATGGAAATGGTAATCAAAGGAAAGTAGGAAGTAGCTATACTCCTACCAAACAAAGTAGACTTTAAATAAAAATGATAGAGACAAAGAAAGTCATTATATGATGATAAAAGGCTAATTCAGCCAGAGAATAATGTAATTATGTATGCACCCAACACAAGAGCATCCAGCCCCAAATATATAAAGTACATTTTAGAGTTAGAGGGATAGATTACAATATAATTACTGTAGGGGACTTTGCACTCTCCTTTCAGCAATGGACAGGTAATTCAAGCAGAAAATCAAAATGGCCAACACCATAGAAAGATAATTCTTTAGCCTCCTGCTTGAAACCAACAGCTTCAGCAAATTGCTGGCATTGATTCTGGGCCAACAGAAAATCATATCTAAGGGGAAAGTTTATAGTAACAAACACCTACCTTTAAAAACTACAAAGATCTCATTAAACAACTTAACACTACACTTCAAGGAACTAGAATAAAAAGAAATAAAAAATGACACACAGAATTAAAAGGAGAAAACACAAAATAAAGATAAGAGCAGAAATAAACAGAAGTAGAGACTGAAACCCAGCACAACAGATCAACAAAATAAAGAGTTTTTTTTTTTTAAAAGATAGACAAAATTGACAAACCTTTGGATAGATTAAAAAAAGACTCAAAGTAGAGATGAAAAAGGAGACATCACAACCAAAACTGTAGAACCACTCGACTATTAGGAACAACTATACACCAAAAAAATATATAAAATGTAGAAGAAATGAAAAATTCCAGGACAAATTCTACCTTTCAAAATTGAATGATGAAGAAATAGAAAACCTACATGGAAGAATAATGAGTAACAAGATTGACTCAGGAATAAAAATTCTCCCACCAAAGAAAAGTTCCCCGAGTATTCTTCCAAACTCATTTTATGAGGCCGGCATTACTCAGACACTACCAGTCAGAGACATGAAAAGAAAAAAATACAGGCCAATATTACTGATAAACATAAATGCAAAAATGTTCAACAAAATACAAGCAAGTCACATAAACAACTGAAAATACAGTTAATGGGCACTTTGGTTCAGTCTTTCCTTTTTACCTCGTGCTTTCAGAAGCCAGGAGTCTGGCCTGTGAGCTATCTCTGGGAAAGGACTCCAGCAAAACTATCACATCAGAAGATCTCTTTCTCAACTGTATACCTTTAAGACCCCACTAGTATTTTCAAAAGAAAAATGTGACTCTTCTGCTTATACTGCATAGAATTCAAGCAGTAAAGACAACAATAAAGTGAGAGTAAGTAAATTTTGGCATGGCTAAAGGTAATTTAATTATTTCTAAACATTCATTTATTCACCTATTTATTTACTGCTTGAGCTGTAGACCCAGGTTATGCTCAGTTCTAAGATGTTCAGTTCAAAGAAACACCATACAATGTACTACCCTCTGAGACTAGACATACTAACCTTTTTTAATTTTTTTCTCTTTAATTTCAGATTAATATAAGGGCACAAATGTTGAGGTTATATTCCTTTCATTTCTAGGATAAAGTTTAAGTTGTAGTTGAGCCCTGCACCCAATATGCATACTGAACACCTTCACTTTGTGCATATTCAGTGAGATCTCACGAGCACCTCCCCCTCCCCTCCCCTCTCTCCCTGGCTAGACTATACCTGTGTTTTTCTTTCCTGTGGGTTTGCAGCTGTTTATTGGTTTCATAATAGTATTGAAGACATTGGATACTTTCCCCCCAGTTCTTCTAATACATTATAAAGAAGAATGTGTTTCAACTCCATCCCGGGAAACACAAATGATGTAAAGTTTCCATCTTTTCTTATGGCTGGCTAGCATTCCACGGTATACATATACCACAGCTGGTTAATCCATTCGTGAGTGATGCACACTTGGGTGAATTTCACGTCTTGATAATTGTGATTTTTAACTGCAATAACATTCTACTGCTGATGTCCTTGTGGTAATATCTTTGTCTGTTTGTTTGTTTGTTTTTTCTTCTGGATAGATACCTAGTAATGGGATTGTTGGATCAAATGGAAGGTCCACTTCCAGTCTTTGAGAATTCTCCATTCTTCTTTCCAGGGGGTTGTATAAGTTTGCAATCCCATCAGCAGTGCAAAAGTATTCCCTTCTCCCCACATGCACACTAGCATCTGCAGATTATGAATTTTGTGATGTGGACTAATCTCCCTGGAGTTAGGTGATAGCTCACAGTGATTTTGATTTGCATTTGTCGGATAATTAAAGACTATGAACATTTTTCGTGTGTTTGTGGGTTATTCCTCTGTCATCTTCAGAGGACTTTCTGTTCGGGTCTCTTCCCCACTTATAAATTTTTTTTTTCTTTTCTTGTTGGTTAATTTGAGTTCTTTGTAGATTCTAGCTATCAGCCTTTTGTCAGATTCATAGCATACAAATATCTTTTCCTATTCTGAAGGCTCTCTGTCTGCTTTAGTTATAGTCCCTTTTGCTGTGAAGAAAGTTTTCAGTTTGATCACATCTCATTGATTTATCTTTGGTGTTGCTGCAATTGCCAAGGGAGTCTTTTTTCATAAAACCTTTCCCAGGCCAATATTGTGAAGAGTTTTCCCCACACGTCCTTCCAGAATTTTTATTGTTTCATGTATTAAATTTAAATCTTTTATCCAGTGAGAGTCCATTTTTGTCAGTGGTGAGAGGTGTAGGTTCAATTTCAGTCTTCCGTATGTGATTACACAGTTCTCCTAGCACCTTTTAAGTAGGGATTCTTTCCCCTGGGCGTGCTTTTGTTTCGTTTATCAAGATCAGATGGCCATATGTGCTGGGTTCATCTCTAGGTTCTCTTCTTTGTTGCATAGATCTATCTCTCTATTTTTGTACCAGTACCATACTGTTTTGATCACTATGGACTTGCAGTATAACCTGAAGTCTGGTAATGTGATGTCTCCAGATTTGTTTTTATTTCTTAAAATTGTATTGGGTATTTAGGTTTTATTTTTTTCTGTTTCCATATGAAGCAAAGTACTGTATTTTTGAGTTCTTCAAAACATGACAAGAGTGCTTTGATTGGTATTGAATTAAATCTATAGATCGCTTAGGGTAGTTTGGACAATTTAATAATGTTGATTCTTCCCAGCCACAAGTGGCATGTTCTTCCATTTGTTAATGTCTTATGCCATTTCTTTTCTCATGTTTTTGAAGCATAGTTCTTATCATAGAGATCCTTTACATCCTATCTTAGATATATTCCCAGGTATTCATTTTCTCTGGAGCTCCTGTGAAGGGTATTATTGAAACTCTAATTCTTAGATGAGAAATAGAGGAATGCTATCTAAAATAAAAGTTGATATTTGCTGCAAGGTTTAAAGCTCTGAAACTCTGTAGAATTTCAAGATTCTGGCCTTTAACTCTGATGATCTTGGACAAGTTGCTTAACGTCTCTTAAAAAGGTTTCCATCTTTTTTTTTTTTTTATACTTCTTTAAATTATTTTTTTTTTTTTTTTTTTTTTTTTTTTTTTTTTATTGAGTGTTAACTATGTACATTGATACTCTTCTGGGGTACAGTGTGGGGTTTTCACATGCATTCTGAAATACTTCCATCAAACTGGTCAACACAGCCTTCATGTCA
>CAUYTI010016425.1:0-15169 GCA_963575145.1 Galago senegalensis | reverse complement strand
GGCCAAACTGCAACAAAAAAATAACTGGGTGTTATGGTGGGCGCCTGTAGTCCCAGTACTTGGGAGGCTGAGGCAAGAGAATCGCCTAAGCCCAGGAGTTGGAGGTTGCTGTGAGCTGTGTGACACCACAGCACTCTACCAAGGGCGATAAAGTGAGATTCTGTCTCTACAAAAAAATAAAGGTAAATAGAATAACTTAGCAGCTAGAACGTTATATCCAAGAAAAACTTCTGTTCAATGATGAGGGCAATATATATGCTTGCTCAGGAGCAGCACTTCTCAAATCTGACACCTTTTGAAACAATTTAGATAAAACTCTTAAATAAAAGGAAAGACAGTTACAGAAAATGTTGCAAAAGATATATTCATCAAAAGATACAAAATAGCATGGTAAAGTTACAGTTATCTTTTTGAAACAGATAACTGGGTGCGGTGGCTTATGCCAATAGATAAAATGTACCCATGATACCCAGAATTAACAGTCCAGATATCAACTTAGTGGCTTTAGGGGAGGTGGAGAGACCAGGAGATATGAGAGGCTGGCTTTGAAACAGATAAAATGTACCCATGATGCCCAGAATTAACAGTCCAGATATCAATGTGAGAGACTCATAAACTTCTTATCTTATTGAGGCTACATGGATATATCAATCCTAGAAGAAAGAAAGGAGAAAAGAGAAACCTAGCAATTGAACCAAATAAAATAATAAATTAAGATATTAGGAAAAAGTCTAAGTATATCAATGATTCTGATAAAGGCAAAGGAATGAATGAACTTACCAGTTAAAATACAAAGATTGAAGGTGGATATAAAAAAAAAATCCAGATGTATGCTGTTTACAAAAGAAAAGAAGTTGAAAGTGAAAGCATGGGAAAAGATATCGCAGGCAACACTAGCCAAAAGATGGCACAATTCATTTTTTTAAATTTTATTAACTAGATTTAATCAAAATCAAAAACTTGATCTCACAAAAAAACACTCATTTAGCAGTACATGGTGGCATGCACGCCTCTAGTTCCCCAGCTACTCAGGAGGCTGAGGTAGGAGGATTGCTTGAGCCTAGGAGTCTGAGATTACTTTGAGCTGTGACAACAACACTGCACTCCAGCCCAGGTGACAGAGCAAAACCCTATCTCAAAAATAAAAAATAATAAACAAAAAACAAACCTGGCCCCTAAAGAAATCATAAAAATAAGAATTTGTAAAATTAGGCGGTGCCCGTAGCTCAGCAGGTAGGGCGTTGGCCTCATACACCAAGGTTGGTGGGTTCGAACACAGCCTGGGCCAGCTAAAATCAACAATGACAACTGCAACAACAAAAAAAAATAGCTAGGCACTGTGGCAGGCGCCTGTAATCCCAGCTGCTTGGGAGGCTGAGGCAAGAGAATTGCCTGAGCCTAAGAGTTTGAGGTTGCTGTGAACTGTGATGCCACAGCACTCTACCCAGGGCAACAGCTTGAGACTCTGTCTCAAAACAAAAAAAAAAGAATTTGTGAAAATAAATACGATATCAAGACCATAAAAGGAATTTCATGTCCAAAAAAAGTACCAGGTATGAGTTATTTTAAGTGTGAAATTTCAAGCAATTCATCATCCTAGTTTTAACAAGATCTTCCAAAAAAAAAAAAATAGGAAAGAGGAAACTTTATACATCTTATTCAAGGGGGTCACCATAACACTGATGTCAACACCAGACCAAATTCATTACAAGAAAGGAAAATGTAAATTTGAATATAGCTTTGAAAATAAGCATGTCATACTCACCTATTATACAATAGACACTACATTACAACCAAACTGGGTTTATCACTGGAATTCAAGTTTTGTTTATTATTAGAAAATCCACAGGGCGGTGCCTGTGGCTCAGTGAGTAGGGCGCCAGCCCCATATACTGAGGGTGATGGGTTCAAACCCAGCCCCGGCCTAACTGCAACAAAAAAATAGCTGGACGTTGTAGCAGGCGCCTGTAGTCCCAGCTACTTGGGAGGATGAGACAAGAGAATTGCCTAAGCCCAAGGAGTTGGAGGTTGCTGTGAGCTGTGACTTCACAGCACTCTACCAAGGGTTGATAAGTGAAACTTTGTCTCAAAAAAAATAAAAAAGAAAAAGAAAATCCACAAATGTAATTTACCACTTGAATAGACTAAAACAGAGAAATCAGCTGCCTGGGTACAGCAGTTCACACCTGTAATCCCAGCACTCTGGGAGGCTGAGGCAGGTGGATTGCCTGAGCTCAGCAGTTCAAGACCAGCCTGAGCAAGAGTGAGACTCCATCTCTGCTAAAAATAGAAAAACTAGCCAGGCATTATTGCAGACACCTGTAGTCCCAGCTACTTGAGAGGCTGAGGCAAGAAGGATCACTTGAGCCCAAGAGTTTGAGGTTCTGTGAACTATGATGGCACATTGAGGTTGCTGTGAGCTAGGATGACACCACAGCACTCTAGCCAGGGCCACAGAGTGAGATTCTGTCCAGAGAGAGAGAGAAATCATATCATCTCAATAAGCACACAAAAAAGTCAACATTAATTCAATATGGAAAAAATGGACCTCTTACTGAAAATAAAAGTAATAGAAAGAGTATTTTTTAATGTATTGTAATTTTTTTTTTTTTTTTAGACAGAACCTCAAGGTATCACCCTAGGTAGAGTGCCCTGGCATCACAGCTCACAGCAACCTCCAACTCCTGGATTTAAGCAATTCTCTTGCCTCAGCCTCCCAAGTACCTGGGACTATAGCCGCCTGCCATAACACTAGCTATGTTTTGGTTGTAATTGTCGCTGTTGTTTTGTGGGCCTGGGCTGGATTTGAACCCGCCAGCTCTGGTGTATGTGGCTGGCGCCTTAGCCGTTTAAGCTATAGGAGCTGAGCCAAATTTTATTTCATTTTATTATTTATTTGGTTTTTTTGTTTGTTTGTTTGTTTGTTTTGCAGTTTTTGGCCAAGGCTAGGTTTGAACCTACCACCTCCAGCATATGGGGCCGGCACCCTACTCCTTTGAGCCACAAGCACTGACCCAAATTTTATTTTTCTTAATTGTTTGGGATTCATTGAGGGTCCAAAGAATTAGATTGCACTGGTTGTATTTGTTAGGTAAAGTCCCTCTTATAATTGTGTCTTGCCCCCAAGAAGTGGTCCATATACCCTGACCCCCCAATTCCTCTCCCTCCTCTCCCTCCCCACTCTCTCATTCCTCTATCCCTCATCTTATATTAGATCATTTAAAGCCTTCATATGAGAACTGAGTACACTGAATTCCTATTTCTCCATTCTTGTGATACTTTACAAAGAAGAGTGTGTTCTAACTCAATCCAGGTTAATATAAAACATGTAAAGTCTCATGAATTTGTATGTCATCCTTGTGCAGGGGCCATGCTAATCTTCTCTGTATCATTCCAATTTTAGTATATATGCTGCCAAAGTGAGCACTCTTTTTTTTTTTTTTGAAACAGAGTTCCACTCTGTCATCCTGGGGCACCATCATAATTCACAGCAAACTCAAACTCTTGGGCTCAAGCAATCCTCCTGCCTCTACCTCCTAAGTAGCTGAGAAAACAGGCACCTGCCACAATGCCTGGTTAGTTTTTCTGTTTTTATTAAAAATAGAAGGAACGGGATCTCACTCTCGCTCAGGTTGCTCTCAAACTCCTGAGCTCAAGTTATTCACCCTCCTTGGCTTCCCAGAGTATTAGGATTACAGGCATGAGCCCCCATGCCCAACCTAGAATATTTTTATTAGGTAAAGCACATTTATAAAAATTAAAACCTAGAGGAAATATATTCTAACTGGATGATTAGAAGCATCCCCTTTAAAACAAAAAACAAGCCAAAACAGAGCACTGTTTCTACTTCTGTTAAATGTTATATTGGAAGTCCTAACAAGTATAATAAATAAAGTCAAGAAAAAGAAACTGAAAGGGAAAGGTTTAAATATAATGTGATGTTTACGTAGAAATAACTACATGCAATTACTTAAGTAATATGGGTTTAGGAAGGTTGCTAGATATAACATGAATATACAGAAGTCTGTTGAATTTTTATATACCACCAGCAAATAACTAGAAAATTTGATAAAAGACATCATCTTCATAGTCTCTAAAAATAAATTTTCCAAAAGAGGTGCAAGAAGGGGTATATAATCCATTATTGGGATTATTTCCCATTCTCATTGTGTTAAAATACACATAAAATTTGCCATCTTAAATATTTGTGTATGTACAGCTCAGTAGTATTAAGTATACTCACATTGTTCTGCAACTATCACCAGCATCCATCTTCAGAACTCTTTTCATTTTGAAAAACTGAAACTTTATATTCATTAAACAATTCCCTATTCCCCCCTCCCAACCCCTAGCAACCACTATTCTACTTTCTATGTCTATGAATTTGACTGAATTTCTCATATAAATGAAATCATACAATATGTGTCTTTCCATGACTAACTTATTTCACTGAGCCTAATGTCCTCAGGTTTCATCCTCATTGGAGCATGTGTCAGAATTCTCTCTTTTTTTTAAGATTGGATAAAATTATACTGTACTACTATGCCACATTTGGCTTATCCATTCATCTTTCCATCATACATGTTTCCATCATAATCATTTCCACCTTTTGTTTATTTTATTTTATAAAATAGACAGTCTCACTCTGTTGCCCCAGGATAGAGTGCCATGGTGTCAGCCTGATTCACAGCAACCTGAAACTCCTGGGCTCAAGATATCCTCCTGCCTCACCCTCCTGAGTAGCTGGGACTAGGAGCACCCACAACAATGCCTGGCTAATTTTTCTATTTTTAGTAGAAATGGCATCTCACTTCTGCTCCGGCTGATCTCTAACTCCTGAGCTCAAGCCATCCTCCTGTCTCAGCCTCCCAGAGCGCTGGGTTAGCAGGTGTGAGACATTGTACCTGGCTGCTGTTGGAAATAATGCTGCTATGAACATGGGTGTACTATTAGGATATATTTTTGAAGAGATCTAAATTAATGCAGGGGGAAAAAACATAATCTTGGATGGAAGGACAAAATATCATGGAGATGTTAATATTTCCCAAGTGACCCATAGATTCAATGTAATTCCAGTATAAACCCCAACCAGGATATTTCTCATTAACTTTGATGAGAGAACAGTAGTGAGACAAGAGCAGCAGAGATATTACTAAAGAGGAACACAGAAGGACTCCCCCCCATGTGATGCTAAGATAGTCATGATGCATTGTGTGTCTACGTTTCCTCCCGGTCAGTCTGTCAGGGTACTTTAATTCTGGATTAAGCATCATGGGGGCATCAGCCTGACTTCTGAATTAGCATAACCATGCTGTGATGCTCAGCACATGATTTCCTCACTCAGAGCCTCAATTTCCACATCCGAAATAAAGGCTCTCCTCCTGAAATAAAGCCTGGGGAGGCCCTAGAGCTTGCTGGAGCCAGACTCAATTATTGTCTTTCAGTCAATCAACAAACATTTACTGAGATCAGTCTTTAGAACATCTGGAAAATTGTTTAGAAGAAGTAAGTGACAAGACAAATATTAATGATTGGGGAACCTGGACAAGCTCTGAATCCTCATCATTTTGGGGCCCAGTGTCCTTCTTTGGCTTTAAAACTAGAGATCAGGCCAGGCACAGTGGCTCACACCTGTAATCCTAGCATGCTGGGAGGCCAAGGCAGGTGGATTGCTTGAGCTCAGGAGTTCAAGACCAGCCTGAGCAACAGTAAGATCCCCAGTCTCTACTAAAAATAGAAAAAACTAGCTGGGCACCTATAGTCCCAGCTACTCAGGAGGTTGAGGCAAGAGGATCTCTTGAGCCCAGAAGTTTGAAGTTGCTGTGAGCTTTAATACCACAGCACTCTGTACTCTGTCTCAAAAAAAAAAAAAAAAAAGACAGATTCCCATTCTCGAATCTCAGAACATGGAGGTTCCATCTTTTTATCTCCCCTCCTCTTTAGAGTCACCAGTTTTTCTTAGGACAAGAGGATGCCTTTTTTTTTTTTTTTTTTTTGAGACAGAGTCTTATTCTGTCACCCTCGGTAGCGTGCCATGGCATCACAGCTCACAACAACCTCAAACTCTTAGGCTTAAGTGATTCTCTTGCCTCAGCCTCCCAAGTAGCTAGAACTACAGGCACCCACCACAGCGCCCAGCTGTTTTTTTGTTGCAGTTATCATTGTTGTTTAGCTGGCCCTGAGCCAGGTTCGAACCTGACAGCCCTGGTGTATGTGGCTGGTGCCCTACCCACTGAGTTACAGGCACTAAGCCAAGAAGATGCCATTTTTGAGGACAAAAGGCTCACAACTAAGGATGAAGGCACCTGTCTTATTTTCAAGGACCAAAAGCCACCATGTGGTGACTTATTATAGGTGGAGGGAACCCAACCTCAGAAAGACTTTTATGCCCCCAGAGATGCGAAAATGCTCAAGCTATTGGCTTCAGACTTTCACAAAAGTGTGGGCAGCGAGCCTATCAGAGCTAGAGTGGACCTGGGGTGTTCAGAAATATTTCACTCTGCCTGGATTATTCAAAGTGCCCTGAGGATGTGTGAGAACCCTTAAAAATACTGAGATTGATGGGCCGCACCTGTGGCTCAAAGGAGTAGGGTGCCGGCCCTGTATACCAGAGGTGGCAGGTTCAGACCTGGCCCCAGCCAAAAACCGTAAAAAAAAAAAATACTGAGACTGAATTTTCCACCAACATGCAAATCAATTTTATATGATGTGGAAAGCAGAGTCACATGACATGTCTTGCTCATGGGCTCCCCAGTACCAAAATCCCCTTCAAGTGAGAGACCCTGAGACTCTGAGTTAAGTTCACTTATTGAGAAGCCCAGGGCCAGCAGCATTAGCCCCACCTGATCACCTCCTTGGCCATGCTGAACACATTGCTGTAAACAGATTAATTAGACAAGGGGCAATGAAGGACACCTCCTAGCCTGAGCCCCAGGCCCAGGTCCCTGCCCAGTCTACATGGCATCACAGCCAAGCCACAGAGCCACACCCCAAAGGAAGATGCTATGAGGCAGGTACAGCCCGAGATATGGGGAGAGGACTCGAGTGCCCAGCTCGAGACTGAGCAGGAACCTACCTTACTCCCCTTGGCTGGTTCTCCAGAGCCTTTCCCTGGCCTGCAGGGAGGGTTAGTGTTGGGAGTTTGGGGTCAGTTACAGACCAGCACCAGGAAATCAGAGAGAGGATGAAACACTGCAGCTGTCTCCCTGGCCTCTCCCTCCTCACCCCAGCAGGTTATCTGACTCTCTGATTTCCATCACCAAGGCTATCCCCAGACACAGGCTTTTGAGCAGGAGGCAGCAGAGGGCTTTCAACTGGTGCTTTGGGTGACCAGTGGACATGGCATAAGATCAGCTGGACAAGGCAAGCCTCAGGGGATCCTGGTCCCATCAGAAGAATCACCTTTTTCCAGGAAAACTCAGAGCCTGGGCAGACCCCACTGTTGCATATTTTCAGTCTGAGGCCCCTTGATACACTGGCTGAGGCTGGATGGGAACATGAACAGGCCTCAGTCTGGTCTGTGGCTTACAGATGGCCGCTCTCTGGGAAGAAAGAGCCTGTCTCCCCATGAGAGGCTGCATCAGGCTCTGAGGGTCCCTGTCCCTTCTACCCCCAGCCCAGCATCCAAGACTTCTGCCCCTCAAACTCTGTCACCCAGCCAAGCATGTCACTGTGACCCCAGCATATCTCTGCTCTAAGGGGAAGAAGCCTGGCTCATTGTTATGGTCCAACCCAAACAGCTCCCACTAGTTAATCCCCCATCCCATCCAGGGACACCCTGGGGTGCCACTCCCAAGCTGTTCTGGTATACCATGCAGACATCTCCATGCTGCATACACGGAGTTGTGGGCACGGCTTCCCATCACCCGCAATGGAAGCCAGTGCTTTATCCAACTCCACCAAGAGTTGGCCCAGGGCAAACCATTGACTGTGAAAGAGGACATAGATGGAAGGAGAGTGGGAAGAGGGAACCACACAGGCTGAACCCACAGCTCTGTCCTGAACATGGGCCTAGACACCCTGCCTCCCACATTGAGTCCCATGCTACCCCACCTGTGAGGCCAGGGCTTAGAGACCCCCAGAGGCAGCCCTTTATGGACAAATCCACTGGGCCGCACAGAGGCTGCTACACACAGTCTAATAAGATTCATGGAGCACAGGCAGCTGATCCAGGGCCTGCCATCCCATGCACACTAGCTCACTGGGGAGACACAGGCCTTCAGAATCCCCACGCCTCTGCCTCCGGAAGGGCCAGGAAGGAGGAGGGGAGGAACACTGGGTGCTGGGCCAGGGAGACTGGGACTGGGGAGGGGCAGGGTACCAAGAGGGAAGAATGAGGGTCTCCCCCACCACATAGAGCCCACCTTGGACCCATCTAGGGCCCAGAGAACCTAGAGATGTTTTACCAGATCCAAGACATGTAGCTTGTCACATGGGCATACACCCCAGGGAAGTCACAATGACCACAGAAGTTGCCCCAGCTCACTACCCCCACCTGGACCCAGGGGCAGTTCCACCTACACACCCCAGAATCACCCTGTGGGGAAAGTATCACTCAGCAAGGCTTCCCATATGCCATGGCAACAAGGCACGTGGGTCCTCATTTCATGGGCTGGGAGGGAAAAGTGGGACAGGGAAGGCTGGGCTCTTACCCGCCAAGTGCCATGATGGTGACTCCCAGCACATAGTATGGTGTCCCTGCTAACTGGGTAGTGTTTTGGAAGGGAAGCCATGGGTACAGATCTGATCACAGATCTCATTGCCCCTGACATTCACCTTTGCCTCCTGCAAGCGGAAGGGCCAGGGCAGTGGTTCTGTAGGGAGAAAAGAGCGAGGCACTGGGATCCTGGCAGAGCAGGGGCCCGTGCTTCCTACCAAGACCTGAGCTGGGTCTACCCTGGCCATGGGCTCCCAAGGTGAGCCCTGAGGCTGCAGTCCTGGGCCCCAGGGGGCTAGAACCACAGGGCTTGCCCTTATAATCACAATTGGGGTACAGGCACAAGTGCCACTAGCTTTGCATACATGTCTGCTCAGGGCCTACAGGCTGTGGAGCCTGGGCAAACATCTACCCTCCTTGAGTTCAGGGTTGCTTTAGTGCAGAGGAAGGAGCGGCACCCACCTGAGGATTAAGAGGGTTGAATAAAAAGTACACAAGTGCTCGTCGTGGGATAGACAGATATGCCCACGTTCTCACCCTACTGCTGGAAAACAGGATCTCTGCAGTTGTAACTGAAGGAAGATGAGGTCATGCCGGACTGGGGGACCCTAAATCAAATGACTTGTATCCTTAGAACAGGGAGGCAGAGGGGATATGGGCACAGATGCTCAGAGAGAAGAGGCCCTGCACAAGGGGGTCAGAGAGCCACTGAGGTCTGCCGGGGGATGCCAGAGCTGGGGAAGGTAAGGAGTAGACTCCCTCTCCAGAAGGAAGGGACCTGCCAACTCCCAGATTTGGGACTTTCAACCTCCAAAACCATGAGAAGATAAATTTCTGTTGTTCTGAGTCACCTTGTCTGTGGTCACTTGTCACTGTCACCTCAGGAAACCCATGCAGTGGCTGCTGGAAACCATTGCCTTGGCCACCACTTGCAGTTAGAGGGACCTTGCCAGATGCCCAGAAAAAGAAGTCCCGCCAAACACTGCCAGGGACCCAGCTAGCTTCCCCAGACCTCTCTCTGTAGCCCCACCAAGCCTCCCTGACACCTACTTCTATCCACAATGTCACCCCAGCCGGTCACCCAGCAGATCTTCCCTGAGCGGACCTTAGGGAGGCAGGTGGCAGGGACATGGGGTACACGTGCTCCAAAAGCATCACAGGGGCCTCCAGCTCCAGCAGGGCCACGTCTGCACCCCCCGCGGCAGACAGGCTGTCATTATACTGGGGATGGCGGATGATCTGAGCCACCTTCGTCAGCTGGTCATGTTCATAGAGTCTCAGCTGCCCAACTTGGACCCTAAAGGCACAAGCCTCCAGCTCCTCCCTAGAAACAGGAGACCAGAGACCCTCAGAAGAGGAGTTGGGCCAGATGCTCCAAGCCTGGGATCTCCAAATCCTGGGGAGGGACCCTCAGAAGTCCTACCTCCCAGCTCCAGACCCTGCATACAGCACACACCCCCTTCCCCACCTCCACCAGCACCTAGCCAAGAGGATGGGGCAGCCCCACTCACAGCTGGACAGTGCGCAGCAGTCAGCACCCATAGAGGTACATGAGGGAGCCCCCACAGAGGTGCCCCACAGGCTAAACTGCATGCTGTAGAACCTCAGGGTGACTTGCCAGGGGTACTGCCTGACCATGACATCACAGCCCCGGATGATGCCTATCAACTCTCAGTCTGAGCCAGGGCCCAGGGAACAAGTTGAGGGGCTACCAGGGGACCGGCGAGGTTCTGCTCAGAGCTCAGGAGCAAGTGAAGCTACTGGCAAGTAGATGGTCCCCACACCACCTCAGGGCAAGGCTTTGAGCCAGGGCAAGGTGAGGTAGACTGGCATGCAGTCCTAGACACAGAGGCCTCCAGGCAGCATAGGACCAGGAGCAGCCAAAGCATCTCAGGAGAGAAAGTTCCAGGCCCTAGGCGAGGTTCACTGGGCCCTTGCCCAAGTCTGGGCTGGAGAGGACAGTGTCCTCACCATCCCAGGTCTCTGCCCTGCCCCCTCCCCAGCATCCTCAGAGGCATTTATCTCTCCTACAAAGGAAGTGGGGGCACCCCGCCTCCAGGGAACTTTCAGTGATCAATAGAACTGCTCAGAGCATGGAGACCAGATGTCAGCAGCTGGGTCCGTGTGCTTGGACCTGTTGCAAGGCTCAGGTATGTGGACAGCTACTATGTTTTAACGCTAGTCCTGTCCCGGGTCTCAGGCCAGGCCTCTCCATTACCCTTATTAGGGACACCCACTTCCTTGACAGTGAAGAATTCCCTTCTTAGGGCCTGGAAGCTGGTTCTCCTCTTTGGCCCAACGCTTCCACACACCTCCCCCCACCCAAAAAAAATAAAACCTAGCCCTGATGGCTGAGACTGAAGGTGAACTTAAAGGAATAGGCAAGTCCCCAGCCAGAGGATGATGGATATTGTCTCAGGGTACAGAGGGCAGCCCTGGGCCCCAAGTCCTCTCTCTGGGACTTCCTACTGTACTGAGAGTAAACAGAAAGGCTGGTCTGAACTTATCAGGAGCTCTGGATAATGATGGCTGGACAGTCTGTTTCCAAGATCTTGAAGCACTTGTGTGCTCGCCCACAAGAAGGGGACTTGAAGACACCCAGAACCCTTTTCCCCCCAGCACCATGTCCCTAGAACATCGGAGTGTCATTGGAGGTGACCGTCCCTGTACAGAGTCCCCATGTGGAGACCCCCATAATCAGCCCCACCCAATGCCCTCCTTAGCTCTGCTGGACACATTGCTATAAACAGATTAATTAGACAATGGGCAACCAAGGGCATCACCCAGCCTGAGCCCTAGGCCTAGACCTCTGGCCTTGTCCACATGGTATCACCGCCAAGCCACAGAGCCACAACCCCAGGGGAAGATGCTATGAGGTGGGTGCAGCCCGATATATGGGGAGAGGACTCCAGTGCCCAGCTCGGGACTGAGCAGGAATCTACCTACCTTTTTTCCCTTGGTCAGGTCTCCAGAGCCCTCTCCTGGCCTGCAGGGAGGTTTAGTGTTAGGAGTTTGGGGTCAGTTACAGACCAGCCTCAGGAAAGCAGAGAGAGGATGAAATCCCCACCTGCCTCTCAGACCTGCGTCCATCCCCCAAGGCAACAGAAGGCTGTTCCCACTCTGTTTTCCATCACTAGGGCAACATCCTCCAGGTTGAGCATTCAGAAGCAGTATACATTACTCTGGCCAATGGCCACAACTCATGTGACTTTATTTCCTACTTAAAATCTCCCTTCCCCCACAGACCTCCGTCAGCACCTCTCAGACTGCTTGGTCTAGGCTCTCATTAAGGTCCAGGGAGAGGTTTACTGACTGGATTTGTAAATAAGAAAAAGGCACAAAACCCACAGAGGAGGCATTGGAGGGCTAAGGAGGCTGAGAGCACCCTGGGATCACCTGCAGCCTAGTGTTGTGATTTGGAGCAAATCTCTGCCTTTCTTGTCCTTCGGGCACATAAATGATATCAGGGACTGGGTAGGGTATTTGGCCCAGTCTACAAGACCAACAGTCATGACCCCCCATATTGACTCACAAGAATTGGCTCGTATCAGTTCACAAAAGCCAACTATTAATTTTCAGAAACTTTGCCACTTTGTCATTAAACACAGGCATTAATAAAAATAAAACTGTATTGACTTATAGTTTAAAACATTAGATTAAAAACATGAAAAATATAATAGCTTAAATTTTTAAGTCATGGGATGAACTTAACAGAATGAATTTGGCAAAGGAAAGATCAGCAAAAAGGAAGATGGATCAGTTGGAAGTATCTCATCTGAAGAAGAGAAAACAGATATGTTTTTAAAAGAATTAATCCTCTGGATTTTTTTGTATTTTTTATTTCTCTTCTGAGATTTAGTTTTTCATTACCTGTAAGTACATTTTTCTTTCCATCCTTGAACACAGTTCCATAGACATCTTTTTTTTTTTTTGAGACAGAGTTTCACTATGTCACCCTTGCTAGAGTGCTGTGATGTCACAGCTCACAGCAACCTCAAACTCTTAGGTTTAAGCAATTCTCTTCTCAGCTTTCCAAGTAGGTGGAACTACAGGCATCCACCACAATGCCCGGCTATTTTTTGTTGCAGCTGTCATTGTTGTTTTAGCTACCCAGTCTGAGCTGGGTTCAAACCCACCAACTTCAGTGTATGTGGCTGGCGCTGTAACCATTGTGCTATGGGCACCAAGCCTCTCATAGACATTTTAAAGGCTTTTTTCGTCTTTCTAATATCTTCAATGCTGTATCCACTCTGCCCAGTCCTTGCACAATGGGCAGCTGTACAGGCCCCCTGGTTCTAGCCAAGGCTGAGTCACAGCTGAAGCAGAACCCTCGTCCCCTGTACAAGGAGGAGATGCTCTGACCCCAGAGCTGGGACTAGCCTTCCCCAGCATCCCAGGATTTCAACAGGAGGCATCAGAAAAGGCCTTAGGCCAAGTGTCCACAGGATCCCAATGGGACCTGTCACAAGTGCATCTGGACACAAGCCTAGATATGCAAACAGGGTCTTCACCTCATCATGAAGACATCTTTGGTGAGGAGAACTGCATACAGCCTGGGGAAGGCATGAGTCTGAATATTTCCAGTTTGAACCAAGCACAGCCTGGCTTATGGCCCTGGGCATGAGCCTGTCCTCTCTGAAAGGCCAAGGGAAGTCAGGGATGTATTAACAGTAGCACACATATGCATATGTTCACAAAAGCACATACACAAACACAAAGTTTTGCACAGAACTTTAGAAAGTCTCTGAAACATCAAAACTCAGGGTGAGCAGTTCAGCTCAGGAAGGAGTCCACACAGTGTCCAGCTGGGCACCTAAACAGAGCTGGCAGGGAAGGAGTCAGGAGTCCCTCCAACCTACTCTGGCACCACTTCCTGTTGCCCAGTGTTAATGCTTGCCTGCCCCCAAGTGGGCACCAGGAGAGACTGAGGGCCACCAGGGCTCTTCCATCAGGCCCCTCCCAGGAAGGAAGCACTTGGTCCTGGTGAAAGCCTGTCTTGGGTCCTACCATAGGCAGGGTTGGAGGCAGGGGGTCCTACAGCAGAAAACAAAGACCAGCCCCTGAAACAAGGGCCCAGAGCTCTCTGTCCCTCTTGCTCAGCATAGGGATAGCCAGGATTACCCAGAGCTCCCTCCTTCTGGCTCAGCACTAGGATGGCCAAGACAGCATGCTTTGCCCAGGTGCAGCTGTGTCTGCTTAGCAAGTCAGTCCCTTTCATTTCTGCCCTGAGGACCAGAAACCCAGGAGTGCCATACAGAGTGGGTTCAGGCTACTGCCTGCCCAGAATCACGGTGCTTTCTCCTTTAAGGAACCAAAGGTCTCTGGGGCATCACAGTGGACACCACTGGTGGCCTCTGCCTATTGCTCCAGCCTATCCCTGAAGGTGGCCCTTGGCTATGACAGTGTCCTCTACAGTTTAATGAGTTCTTGTTCTGTAATTCCAAGTTCCTCACGGGATCTTTCAAGATTGGTGAGGGTCTCCTTCTGTGGCTGTTTGGAAACTTCTCAGATTGGGAAGGACTGCAGGTACACATGACCTAATAAGGGGGCAACTTCCACAATGCACATCTCCACCCCAGCTACAACCCTGATCCCCAAAACACCCACCACTGAAACACTCTCTTCTCTCCTCATGGGCTGTGTCTCTGGAGACAGAATGCCAGGAGGCTTCCTCCTTCCCAGACGCAGCCCTGCACAAATGGGTGAAAGAAGGAGGAGAAAGAGGATTCAGCCTCCTGATTTCTTAAGAGAGGACCTCACTGTCCCCCTGGAGCCTGAACTCTCCGACACTATAGCAGCAGTTCTCAACCTGTGGGTCACGACCCCTTTGTAACAATGAAAATACATCCTGCATACAGATATTTACATTATGATTGATAACAGTAGCATGTGGGGGTCACCACAACATGAGGAACTGTATTAAAGGGTCATGGCATTAGGAAGGTTGAGAATCACTGCTAGAGCCTGCAGGTGCTGGTTGGCAGGGTAGGGCAGAAGAAAAGAGAAGGGTCCTCAGTCCTCAGGTCCTCCAGGTCCCAAGTGGCTGGCCTTCCCCATGCTCATCTTCACCATGTGGGAGGGAAAGCCAGGGCATCCTCACCCACAGCCCCCTCTCAGCCTGGCACAAACATACCAGATCCACCCAGCTTAACTTCTACGTAACAAAAGTGTGAGTTGATTTTCTGTTGCTGTGAACCCCCAGGTCACCGAACCTAACCTACATGGACTGGGCACACAACCACTGACAGAACCTAAGTGCTGGGATGCAGAAGCCGGGAACTAAATTAAGAAATGGACTTGTGGCTGATCCAGGGTCCAGTCAGATAGCATCCTGGTATTGGCCCATTGCAGGGTCCAATCAGATCAGTCTTTTTTTTTTTTTTTTTTTTTTGAGACAGAGCCTCAAGCTGTCCCCCTGGGTAGAGTGCCGTGGCATTACAGCTCACAGCAACCTCCAACTCCTGGCCTCAAGCGAGTCTCTTGCCTCCGCCTCCCAAGTAGCTGGGACCACAG
>CAUYTI010016421.1:0-16137 GCA_963575145.1 Galago senegalensis | reverse complement strand
GCTGCCATGTGGCTATTTTGCCAGGATATGAATTTTATATTATTTTTGTTAATTTTATAATGTTAAACTTTAATAATAACAAATGGTTGTTGAAAACTGATTATTGAGAACTGCTTATCAAAGTTTGCATTGTTGTCAGCCACCACTTCCCCCAATCGTCCCGCTTTACCAATGTTAAAATCTGGTCACCTTAGACTAGTAATATATTCTCAACCATAAAATGAGGAGCATCTCCTTTTAAAATATGGTCTGGGGCGTCAATTCTCTGTTATTAATTTTTACAGATCATGGTTTCTCAATCCAAGCACATTTTTTTTTATACCTGGTTTTATTTGAGCATAATGTTACACTTTTTCAGTTGGCCAATCTCAAATACTGTATTCTATACAGTGGTGGTGTGGCATCTGAAAAAGAATAATAGTCTACCTTTCCAAGAAAACTAGTTGGTTTTATATTAGTTTGGTTTACAATTTAATAAATGACCTACATGCAAAGCATTTGTGAGAGACGACGTGTAGGTAAGGGGGAGTTTGGAGATTATAAACAAAACTACATTAGCAGGAAGCTGGAGTCACTTAGAGAGAAAAAGAAGGTAATAGATCAAGTTTAAATGGGCCACATTAATGAAAGTTATGGGCACACGTCTCAGAATGAATATACCCCAAAGAATTTATAGAACACCTCTCATAATTGGAAAAAGACAGATTTTACAATTATCCTCGGGACTAGACGCCGATGGAATAAAATACATAACCTTAGTGCCGGGAGAAATGTACGAGGCCAGAGGGAGTCTTAGCTGAAAAAGAGAAGGAAAAAGGAGGAAACACACAGACTGTACAGCAGCACAGAACTGCAAATGGGCTCTCGGAGGAGGAGTGTTCTGAACACATGTAAATACTGTACTCAGATTAGAATTATTTAATTGCTCTTTAAAAAAACCTAAAAATATTATTTCTATAGTAGCACTATAGAAATCTGACAGCATTCTAGTCACAGAAATATGTTATCTCTTTGGAATTGTTACCATCTGGAATAAATTTTAGAGATAAAGTTTTACCTGTACTTACCTTGGGTTTGTTAGGAAAAGGTGAAGAAGTATTTGGTGAGGAAAAACATTCTCTGTGAAGCAGTGTTTGGCAAGTTCAACTTTGTGTTTCCTATTAAATACCTGCATATTTGTAGGAAGAGAATTGCAATCTTTAAATGATCTAGAATTTACATTATTTTTAAATCACCAGGTATATCAAATGGTAATTTTATATACCGCTACATAATTGAGCCTGAATTAGCTATATTAGAGGCATGAGATTTGTATTCTTTTTATTCTTTTCATTTTCTTTTTCTTCTTCTGCTCTCGTTTTTGAAGCTTACTATCTTTAGATTCATTCAGAAGAAAAAAAGACTCCATATTTATTGAGATGGTCTCTTCTACTCCCTTAAGATTAATTAACAACATTCCTCACCAGTGTTAAATCAAATATCATTTAAATACCTTATCAAATATTAGATTAATGAGTGTCTTTTTTAAAAATCAGCTTTTATCTTACAATAGTCTTAGATTTATAGTTAAGATGGTACAGACAGTTTCCATATAGACCAACCTCAGATTTCTATATATTAACATGTTATGTTAGTATTAAGCTTTCATCTAAATGAATGAATGATGTGTAAATGTAAGTTTCCTATTAAAATTTCAAGCAAAGTTGTGGAATAGTGAGTTAGAACTCAAAGAAGGCTTAGGCTAGATGCATGAATTTGGCACTCATTACTAAAAAGATAATAGGTAATAGCAAGAGGTAAGATAAAACCATCTAGGATGTGAGTTACTTAGGGAAGAGAAATTTGAGTACATTTGGGGAGGAATGAAGGACTGAGAACCAAGCATTGAGGAGTTCTGCATTGAGAATCCAGAAAGAAGAAAAGGAAAAATGAAAATCAGTGGTGGTAAAACAAAAATAAAGAGAATGGAATATTCTAATAGGCTAGTAAAAAGTGTTTGAAGGAGAAAGTGAACAACCCATTAAATGCTCTAAAAGAAGGTTGATGATTGACCATCAGATTTGTGAAGCTTTATCAGACTGGTGGTCTTTCCTTACCTCGACATGAGCAGTTGTGTGGAATGATATGGTTATAAACCAGATCAAAGAATGAAAGGGAAGAGGTGGCAAAACTAGAGAACAAAGTGACAGGTTGATCTAGAATAGCAGTGAGCCTCAAAACCTTGAAGAATTACCACTCCAGGACTTTAGTTTCACGTTCCCTTGTCTGAAGATGGACTATGTTTGTATGACTCACGCTGGGTGAGACTCCAGGCCTCCAGTTCAGTACAGTCTGCCTCTTTATGGCTTCATTCTGGGGCACAAGCTGAAGGGCCAGCAGTTTCTTATGTCACATTCTTCCCATGCCCACTGCAGAAATTCAAGAGAGGAACAGAATGAGGGAAGAAATCTGCAAGCCTCTGCTCATGTCACATCCACTGACATTCCATCAGGCAAAACAGTCGGTCCTAATATGAATAGGGCTGGGAAATACATACCACCAAATCTAGAGAAAATACTAAAAAGGCATCGGGAAATATAGTCTGATCTACCAGAGGGCTATTGTATCAAGTAAATGTAGTTATTGAAATGGTAATGTGAGGACCTGCTTACATTCTAATGAGACCAATCTTGGGGTGTGGGGTATAATACAGCAGAATGGGGGATAACTGCAGGAGCAGAATGTAAGTCAAGTCAGAAGGAATGGGGTCCAGCACACACAGGGCACAGGAAAAGTTACCACACTGTAATAGGAGTGAAAACTGAGAACACGAGTGAGATAGACGTAGCTTAGAAGGTTTGGGGTGAACGGATAAGATGGTTCTTTCGTAACTGAATCTTGTAAACCTCCTTTTGTCTATGTATTGTCTGGCTCTTATTTGCCCTGCCCCTAAATAATGCTTTTCCCCCAAAATATGTCTTTGTGGACTTTCTCTTACCGGTTTATTGTCCTGATAGAACTCATGCCACAACTTAAACTGTTAATCTTTGCCAGTTAAACCCCAACCCATACCTCAGGCCTGGATCCACCTTATTTATGCTCTAGCCTTGCAGGCCACACTGCTAAACAGCAAAAATTAAAGAGAAATATCTCTACTGTGTGTCCCCAAAGGCACTATACACAGGGAAAACAGGTCATTGTAGATAACTGTACCTTTCTTTAGAAAATATTTCTTACGAAATTTTACAAAATATTGTCTACATCTAGCTGGGCATTGTGGCAGGCGCCTGTAGTCCCAGCCAGCCACTTGGGTGGCTGAGGCAAGAGAATCGCTTAAACCCAAGAGTTGGAGGTAGCTATGTGCTTTGACGCCAATGGCACTCTACTAAGGGCAATGTAGTGAGACTCTGTCCAAAATAAATAAATAAATGATATTATCTACATGTTGGTCACCTGATAAAAAATTAAAAATACTTTATAAAATTTTGTAATGATTATTTGTTGAAATAAAATACACTTAGCTACAACTTCCAGTTTACCCTCTGTGTGGTGCCTTCTGAGACACACTATATTATCCCTTCTATTCATAGTGCTTATAATATTGTTTTGAACTTACCAATCTACATAGCCTAAAATCTCAGGTTTCTATTATTCCTTCAAATCTTTTAGATGATATTTAGAATGTGGTCCCAATTTGTTGATTTTTAACATTGTATCATCCAACACATTTTAATTTTCTATCTAATCCATTTCTACATACTATTAGTTTAGAATTTATATAATTTTCATAGTTATAAACTAACCCGATTGAATCAAAGTCCCAGAGTGAAATCTTACATCCATAATCACACATGCTACCTGTGAACGATGTCAGCCCTCAACCGTGGATGTCCCAGCCTCTGGAACTATGAGAACTAGATCTCTGTTCCTTATAAATCACACAGTGTCAGATGTTCTGTTATAGCAGCACAAAATCGATTAGACAGAGAAGAAATCAGAGTGAGGATAGAATATTCGTGGATCTTTGCTTGGTTTCATCATAAGTTAGCTGTCGCTCTTATAAAGGGTGACACTCTAGTTCTCTGGGACACGGTAGTGTCTACATTCTTTGCCTCTTTGCCTCGTCAGGTAAGAGGTGATACCAGCTTCCTTCTTCCTGTTCCTGGGACAACACACCAGCACGTTTTCATTGACTTTACTTCTACCAGACATTTATAACAACTCTCCCTTTGTTAAACTTCCTCCATTACCATTTTTCTTTGCTGTTTTTTTTTTCTGAAACTGAGATTAATGTGGACCAAGAATGGTATGTTATTTTGCTATCAATCAAAATTCAATAGTTATTTATCAAAATATCTTCTATGATGATACACAGAGAACTTTCATTGGTTGACACATACACATACACATATATATAATATCACTATATTAAATACATATATATTTTACTTGTCTTAAAATCAAGAATATTTAAAACAATTTTGAAAGAAAGATCTACAGAGACCAGAAAGCTATACAAAAGTGACAAGAGATATATGAAAAATAATAAAATCTAGCTTTGATAAAAGATTATTAAAAAGATATTGCTTAACAGGTTTAAGAGCAGATTATCTCCAGCTGAAAATAGCAAACTTAAGTGCTGGAGGACAGTGCCTTAATGCAGCACAGAGAGGTAAAAGCATTGGATGTTCATAAAAGTTCAGAGACACACAAAATTCCATGAGAACATCTCTCATAGTTTTTGTTTGTTTGCTTGTTCCAGAGGAGGGCATTCCCACAAGAAAAGCAGACAGAACACTGAGGCACAGGCAGTATTTAAGAGATTATTGTTAAGAATTGTTCACACCTATTTGAAGGCACAGATCCATAGATTTATAAAGACCCCAAATCTTCCACGGTATAGATAAGAAAGAGTCTCATGTGTAAAGAAATCACTGTGAAACTGCAGAAAATCAAAGGCAAAAAGAAAATCTTACAAGTAGCAAGAAAAAGAAAACAGAGAAAGAGTACCTTCAAGGAAGTTAGAATGATCCTGTATGTCCCACAGCAACAATGGAAGATACAAGTTAGTGGAATTAAATAGGCAGGGTAGTGAATGAAAGTATCCCTAATGTAGAATTCTGTACGTGGTGAAAGTTTTTCAAAAATTATAGTTATTTAAAAAAAAACATATTGGAACCATATTCCATTATTACGGAATACCAGAATATCATAACTTAAAATTAAAAAAGACATAGCAAATTAAAACTCATTAATTTCTCTTAAGTCACTTTTTCTACACACACACACTCACACACACACATATATAATATATATATACCCACACAGTACAGGAGTTGTTATATATCAATAAAAGACTTTTCTTCTTGATTTCTGCTGATCATATCTAATGAGAACATTTTGGAAATGTTTTGTTCTTTTTTTCTAGTTTAATATTATTTTCATATTTAACACTTGTAGCTTCTCTATCTTCACTGATGTTACTGGTGAAAATGTTGGTGACAACTGCGTTTGGAACAGTCCTTGAAGAAGCTATAGAGAAACTCTTCTAAGTTAAGAATGTTGGTTAGATCCCCTTTCCACTGACCAGTCCACCGTGAATGTCCTCTATAGGATGCCTTGGTGCTATGGTTTGCACCTGAATTCCTGCTCCTGTTCCTGTCAGTGTGAGCTTTTCTCTCTGTGGCCCAATTACTCTTCTAAGGGAGCTGACCCTCCAGCTGCAGGAGCCCATTGCTTGAGTGGAGAGCTGGAACATCTGAGGGTTTATGTCACTCCCCCTATTGTGCTGGCCCACAGCCAACAACTAGATTCAAGAGTAAAAAATCCCACCTTCTTTGTCTCTAATTTGACAAATTCAGATGGCATTTTTTTCATACTCCCTTTCACGATAATGTGCTAGAATTTCAGTGGCTTTTTGAACATAGGACGCATAAGTATGTTCAGTATTTCTTTTGGGTAACGTGTATAGTAGTATATTTTTAAAAAAGTGCAAATGATACTTAAGAAAGTGCAAATTAAAACCACAGCCTGGTTTAACAATACCATTTCCCACTAAGGGGTAAAATTTAGTAGTTTGATTATAATAATATTACTAAACGGGTGGGGCAGTGGCGACTCTCAGACGCTCCTGAGAGCATTATCTGGGATTATGTGGAGAAATGGAAGATACCGGTTCCATGCTACACGATAATTTACATACTAATACATTAACCAGCAGGCATGTGCAAGAAAGTTTGTGACATTACTTTGTGGGGAAAAAAAGTAGAAATAACCTTAGTAGCCACTAACATGAGAAAGGTTGAATTAATTTTGACATATTCATAAATGAATGATGGCTGCGTATGTCACTGTGGATACATTTCAAAAATTAAATATGCAGGTGATGAGAGGAAAGGCGCAGAGGAATAGATGAGGTGTGGTGCTGTGTTTAATACGGTGTTTACATACAGCTGTGATAATGAACTTAGGAATGTCCCCAAAATAACGTAGAGCATAAAAAGTAAGATAGTGATGGTGAAAATACAGGCATATTTGGGAACAGCAGGATAATAGTATCGTGAAGAATTCTGAGGTCTGACGTATAGGGATATTTGATTTGAGATAAGGATATAGACACATAATCACATTTTTTTTCTTTCTTTAACCTATAGGAACATATTCCTGATTCAACTCTAAGCATCATTATAACTTTTATTTTATTTTTTATTTTTTTAAGAGACAGAGTCTCATTTTATCACCCTTGGTAGAGTCCCATAGCGTCACAAAGCTCACAGCAACCTCCAACTCCTGGGCTTAGGCGATTCTCTTGCCTCAGCCTCCCGAGTAGCTGGGACTACAGGCGCCGACCATAACGCCCAGATATATATATCTATACATTTTTTTGGTTGTTGCAGTTTGGCTGGGGCTGGGTTTGAACTTTCTACACTCAATATATGGGGTCAGCACCCTACTCAATGAGCCACAGGCACCTTCCCATGATAACTTCTAAAAGGAAATAAAATGTACTTAGTCCTCTAGTTATCATTGTTATAAGTATTAATGTCATGTGCATCATATAATGTTTGTCCAGAGTAAAATTGGAACTTAATTGATATGTCAAATATATCCTTCTCTTTCCTTTAACTATCTAGGACATTTGCTCATTTCTTATTGTTGCCTGGTAGATACCAGCCACCTTTAATCTCATGTAATTTTCTGTGAGTAGCAATGTTCTGAGAAAAATTATCTTCAATGGGAATGTTCAGAAGAGAAACCTATTGAAACTCTTCCCCTATACCTATTTTTTAACAGAATGGGTCAGTACCTATTTTTTAACAGATTTAATAAAAATGGCTTTAAAATATATTCAGGATGGTCTCAATCTAATCTTCTGATCATGTTTCTTAGGGTCTAGAATTTTCTTAGGACAGCAAAATAAATAAAGGATGGGATTTTATCCCTCTATAAATAATAAGTAAGGTAAAATATTTTTATGTTGCCAATCCAACATAGTAAATATTATTGAGAGAAAGACTCATTATTATTACCATTGTTTAATTTTAGTATTTTAAAATTAAAAAGTCAAATAGGCATTAAATCAGAATAAAACAAATTTCTTTCTAGGAAAAATCAGCTATGGACCTTATAATATCTGAACTGTATAGATCTATTTACTTTCATCATTTTTTTTCTTTGTCATTAAACTAGAAACCTATGGAGGATTGGTGACACTATGACACCTATGGAGGATTGTACACCAGAGTACAAGGGAACTAATATTTATAACCTTCCTGCTTTGAATTAGGTGGATATCATAACTTTAATATACAGAGGTGAAAATCCTTTAGGGATTCCAGGGTTTGCAGATGAGAAGTCCGGTCTGGGGTTTTCATGGTGATGTTAACTGGTACAGCTTCTAAGAGCAAGAGAAATGCTGGCCTTTGTCATGTCTGTAATTGGACAAACCACAGAGAAAGGGAATCCATGCTGAGATAAATGTAATCACTCACCAACAGTTTCTTAGTTAAATCATCTTATCTAAAAGGCAATTAGAAGAAATAATAAATATACTAAATAAATATACATGGGGAAAAACAAAAACTATAATTTCAATAATTGAACTCTGAACTTAAAATACAGCAACACAAGAAAAGGAACAATTCCAGACAAAAAATGATCAGATCAAATTAAATAATCAGTTTAATTTCCCTCCTGGAGAAATGTGTATTCGGGAAATATTTCTACTGGGGTGGGGGGAGATAAAGAAGAGGAAGAGAGAGGTGAGAAACCGCTGGAAGCAACGCTCCTTTTTAATGTTCTTGGTCCACGTGTTCAGAAGCAGCCCAGGGGCACTAGCTGCTCCTTCTCTCTCTTCTTCCTCTTCTTTATCTTGTTTTTACTCTCCCAGTAGAAATACTTTCTGAATACACATTTCTTCAAAAGGGAAATTAAACTGACTATTTAATCCATCTAATACATGCCGACATAAGAGAAAAACTCACTTCAATTCATGTTGGAGGGAGGAGGAACAAGGGCATGGAGAGAGGGGAGGCTGGAGGGGATTGGTGTGCTCCCACCCAATGGACACTATATAAGGGTCTATGGCAGGCCTCTTGGGTGCCGGACACAACTACGGCAAGAGAGACTCTACCTAACAAATGCAAACATTGTAACCTAGTTATTTGTACCTTCATGTTAACTTGAAATAATAAATAAATGAATACAAAGTAAGATTTTAAAAAAGGAGAGATTCTGATAGGCTGGAAAAGCAAGGGAAACTGGTATGTTTGCTTATTAGGTATATTTATTATTTCTTCTAAGTTTAAAGTCAGGTAACTGTTGCTAAGCCTTTGGGCATGTTTGTAATCTGAAGCTGTACTCTGTAAAAAGGGTGATACTTGTTTTATTAACACTTTAACCCAAGTTGTTACAACAAAAAAGCATGACATGAGCCCAGTGACTGGGCTGTGCTAGTCTAGTGAGAACATGCCCCCACCTGGTTTTCTTAAAGGAAAACATTAATAGTTTATACTAAGGTTTTAGAAAAGGGTGGTACAGACTTAGGTGTAATTTTGATATCCCTTCTTGAATGTGAGCAATTTCAAGATAATGATGCGTGAAAACCCATCTAAATGGAAACATTAATACTTACGGTCATGGCTATCAAAGTCATTAGTTCTTTTATTTTATTTTTAATTTTTTTTTCATGATCTTTATTAGATGTGTATAAAGAGATACTGGATATAACATTTTCATTAAAAGAAAAATATGTAAAGATAATAAGAGTGATGAGAACATTTGAGACTTTTCAGCTTTCTTAATTCCAGGCCAGAGAATATATACTTCCCTCCGCCAGCCGGGCTGTGCTGATAGACTCACATGCATTTGGAATGATGTCCCTTGCGGTACCTGAGCATACTAAAGTGTTTACAGAGGTTAATTTGGGGCATTAGTGAAGTAGATTCCTAGCTGTAATTTAGGTTCATTGTTCTTTTTAGATAGTGATTTCTTTTAGATAGCAGGGCAATCAGATTTTCTCTGCACTATAGAAAATTTTAGATCTTCCTGCAAATTATTACACATGCTGCTCCATTTTTCGGTGACTGTTGTATGGGTGATTATGCAGGATAGAAAGACAAACCTAGGGGATATCAGTACTTCAGTCTGTTTTCTAATATCTACACATAGTTGTTAACTGTGTAGTTTGCTTAAATTATCTCACGGTGTCCCCTTAAATTAAAGATACAATCTTCTTCTCACCATTCCATTAACTGCCTATAATCTCTGAATTTGTTTACACTTTATCTGGTTTCCTCTGGGGCTGCCTCCTCACCTCAGCCTACACATTCTGGAACTGCTTCAGGCTTATTACTATGATGTGGGAAATCATTACAATATGTTAATTTACTTGACTGAGATGACTTTAAATGAAGCCCTTATAATGTCCTGCCCTCCAGTCTGTCCACTTTTGTAGTACCTGAGACAAAATGCTAATTTGTGATATGGTTATTCAGAAAAAAAAAGAGGGAAAGAGAGAATAATATAGCTTTTTTTTTTTCCTATAACCGAACTGTTTTCATGATATCAGTTCTATCATTTAAGTAAAATCAATAGTCGCTAACATGTAGTGAGTGTTTCTGGATCAGGCAGTCTCCCACACAATTTGATTTGCATGTTCTACAATTATCACTGTTGTGCAGATGAGGGCTGAGTGGTTGAGTAACTTTTACAATGTCAGAGAACTAATCAGGGATGAAGCCCTGAGTCTTCCCCAAGCTGCTCCCTCCAAGGTCAGTGCCATCAGCCACTGTTCTATGTAACAGAGAGACAGGCAGTACTTCCATGTTTTAATGTTATTTCTCTCTATATTAATCTCCTCTAAATTTTTTTACCTTAAATTTGAGTCTTTCTCTGTCACCCAGGCTAGAATACAGTGGCTCTATCCTAGTTCACCATAGCTTCACACTCCTGGGCTCAAACAATCCTCATGCCTCAGCCTCCTGAGTAGCTGACACAACAGGAATGCATTACTATACCTGGCTCGTTTTTTTATCTACTTATTTTTTGTAGAAACTTGCTCTCAACTGTGTTGCATAGGCTGGATTTGAACTTCTGACCTCAAGTTTTTCAGCTGCCTCAGCCTCCCAAACTACTGGGACTATAGACAAGCCATTGCACTCAGCTCTACTTTCCACATTAAAAAAATAATAATAGCAACCAATTCTATTTTGGAAATGTGACTCTAGGGAAATGCAGATAATGGCTTGGATTTGTTCCTTTGGGAAATGAGGAAGACTGAAATAGTTTTTAAGAAGTAAGGAACTTGATTAGATCTCAATTTCAGGAAAACAAACCTCTCAAGGTATGAAAAAAAAGATTGCTACATAACTTTCAATTGACACAAATGCTCTCTCTCTCTCTTTCTCTCTCTCTCTCTCTCTCTCATAGTTTCTCTTCCGACTGAACAGCTTTCTGTTTTTCTGTTTTCCCCAGATGCAAGGACTATGCCATTTCTTTGGCTCCTCTCCCACCCCAACACACCCAACTTTCCTGGCTGAGCCAGGACTTCCTTTGAGGACCATTTCCTCTGATGCTACTTGTTTAACCACTAAGGTTGAATGGAAAATTTGCTTAGTGCCCAAAACTTTATGAGCATAAAGGCACAGAATTTGTCTTTTAACTCCTCTGTTTCTCTACTCATGTGAGGGCTCTAGATGGTCTTATTTAACCTCATTATTAGAGTGCTATGCAAAATATCTAATGATGTCAGAACAGTCATTTGGGGTCCTAATACCAACATGAAGGTTGCCTCTTCTTCTCTACATCCTTCCATGGTATAGTCCTCTCTGGACAAGGTAGGGCTTGGGAAATATGTGTAGGGTTGTTTCCCTTCAGTTTAGGAAAGAAGCAAGTGGTTGATCTCACTGAAGAAGATCTTTCTTCACTCAGAGAAGCTGGTGAGAACTTTTAAACTATGGCTGGCCATGGCTTTCATGAAACCAGAAAGACTCCTGACTTCCACACTGAAGCAGGGTACAAGATATCCCCAATGTAACAGGTGTTAGCATTTTAACTTTTAAGTTTATTTATTATGAGAACTTGCCAGGGGACAGAAAGTGGAGGACAGAAGCTTCAGATAGTAGTGTTCCAAAATGTGAGTGTTTCAAAGCCACATCAGTCTGCACAAAGTGGGCATCAGCTTTGCTTATATCCTCACTCCAGCGTGCTCCAAGTAATCAGCTCACAGGTGTGGAAGGATGAGAGAGAGGAGGGCAGTGAGGGAAGAAGGCAATGTGGGGGAGAGAAATAGTTTATCAAATCCCAAGAAATAAAAAGATACAACATGGCTACAGGGGATGCTTGAGCCTGCAGTCCACACAAGCACACTGTAAACTGGGGCAGGTCTCACTATTTTTGCAACCTTGTATTAAAGGAAAACCTTACTTGCTGTCTATGTTATAAAATCCTATTTCCCTTCTACCTTCTGTCCCTGATAGAGCTGGCCAATATTTCACCAACTGTGAATGAAAATAAAATTTTCTTCAGAATTGTATAGCCACGGAAGATAAAATTTTAGACAAATTTTACCTGGAAGCAAAATATATAAAATAAAATCTGTTTTGAGTGCTCATTTCTGTGGTTGCAAACATACTTTCACATATTGGGAGTGTGAAGAATCCTTGGGTGTTAAGACTGTAATCTCAGAGACTATAAAAATTACCAAAAAGTACACTGATTCTGAGGACCCATGTTCCTATATGGAGGCTGCAAAACCCACATTAACCTTCCCTGAGTTTATCCGATAGCATTTGAGTTAGTCAAAAGAGAAAGGATCATTCCAGGGAATCTTAGGAAGGCAGAATTAGTTAGTAAAGATACAGGTTTTTCAAGGAAATAGAAATCTTTGGAACACATAAAATGAAAGAAATATATCATAGAGAATTTGTGAAAGATAAAATTTGTGAGTATTGTCATTAATTTATTAAATAATCAAGAGAGCTGCTCCTATCTTGAGTACATGCTAAATAATGTCACACACTACATGTGGAAGGTGTGGACAATAACATTGAAATGTTCTGCTTTCATGAAAGTGTAGAGGAAAAGACATTATTAGGAGGGAGCCAAACAAATGACACAGTACAAGGTATGGATAAGTTATGAAGGTGCGTTATGGGAATAGAAGAATGAAAGATGGAATTGGAGAGGGTGATAAAGTTTAGATATAATGTCAAAGAAATAGTCTCAGAGAGGACAATGGAAAAGAGACCAACAGGTACAGTGGAGCTGGTGGAGAAAAGTCAGGGGGCGTAGAACCAGGAGAGGACAGGAGTGAGTGCACATCCCATAGGAATTAGGAGCTAGTAAATTGGGTCTGTTCCTGAACAGCAGCAGGGCCAGTGTTGCTAGAGAAGGGAGAGGTCCAGGGGGATGGGATAGAGTTGAGAACATAAATCACATGGCCTCGTTTGTAAAGGCTGCCGTGAGGCATTGTCATCAACTGCAGTCCAGGTGTACCAAGCTGTATTTGTGTTGAATAAGCACACTACGTATGTGTTAGTGCGTGTGATGTAAAATCATCCACATACTCCTTTGTTTTTGAACGTTTATGCCCCCAAAATTTATATGTGGAAATCTTAACTCCTAAAGTGAAGGTATGAGGAACCAGGGTCTTGGTGAGGTGATTAATGCTCTTATAAAGGGAGGCCCAGGAGAGACCCCGCCTCCCTTCTGCCCGGTGAGGGCAGAACAAGAAGCCACTGCCTGGGGGTGGGGGGAGCAAGCCCTCACTAGGGGCCAAGTCTGCTGTGTTCTTCTCCTGGACTTTCCAGCACCAGAACTGTGAAAAGTAGATCTCTATTATTTATATAACATCTTGTTATGGAATTTAGTTGTCGGAGCCCTGGTGCACTAAGACAACACCCAGAAGAGTTTCAGCTGTGGTCATCTCTGTAGAAGTAGATTAGAGAGAAGTTTAATTTTTCCTGTCATAGAAAATTATAAACAGGATTATATTCAGTCATGTATTAATAAATCCTTTAGTTAAATGCTGTTCAGTTTGTACCATGGCAAAAAATATAGGTCATAGTGATGAAGCATTTTAGATATTGTCCAAATTATTATCTAGTACATTCAAAAACTAAATGCATAGCCAATGTCCTCCTTAAAATTAAATTTTAAAAAATAAGAAATAAGATTCTGTAAATATGTTTAACCACTGTATTCTTATATAAGCGCCCATATAATGCTAATGATAATAGTAATGATAATACTAATTTAAATAAATGTGTTATTACTTGAAACACAATCAAGCCAATAAAAAGTGAGCTCTCTGGATGAGCTAGAATCAGTTTGAAGTCAAGTGCAGGATAATGCCTAGTGTCTAAAGTGTCAATGAGAATTCATATTACCAAAGATTTTCTTTGGGAAAATGAAACTGATGCACAAAGTAATTGACTTTTTAATTGACATTTCTGGGTTCTTGACATATTTCGTATTCCAAGAAACCTAATAATTCCGATTACTTACAAGACTTTATATGAAATTAAGTAGAAAAAATTAAGGACGTTTTCACATGTCTCCTGTCCTTGAACTTGTCTTCCTTTGAGAGGGGACTGGTCAAGAGCATAGTTTCCAAGCTTTCTTCTGTTTCCAACTTTGGGGAAAAAAGGTAATCAGGAAAAATAATTAAGATAGAGCTTATAAGGATTTATCAAATAGCACACAAGAGACCCTGGAAACTCAGTTGGTGTCACTTCAAGGAAAGTCAGTGTGGCTCGACTCCATTCACTGTGACACTTCACTAGAAAACTAGTTCTTGAAAAGGGAAATTATATTTCAGCAGCTTAGAGTGGGCATCCTGGGTGTCTTATAGCATGTATTGATCCCGAGCATGATTGAGCATGAACAGACCAGCATATCAAGTTCATGGTGTGGAGAAATAATCCCCAGATTCCAGCAACTTAGCTAATACTCTGTTCATCAAAGATGTGAAGGAATAAACATTAAAATTTTAGAAAAAAATGTATCATAGTATATATACAGCATATGGAGTGCTCCCCAGCATGTTTAAATAGAATCACAGAATTTTACCACTAAAGTAGACCTAAATTCAGCTGAACCTAAAAATTATAAATTTAAAATTGACCTTTTTGATTCAGAAAGACAATTAGAATTGATACATACAAGTCCAGAATAATTTTGTTGCTATTCTTCATTGTGTTTATTTCTCTTTTAAGCATTTATTTCCCAGTTTTTGGATCTCAATGAACTTTTACAGATACATATTGCTTAATAAACATTAATGCAATTCCTTTATTCAGATTGAGGAATTCCTCTCAAAACATTCAAGTTTTATTTTAAAGCTCCCAGAAAGTTTTTGAGACCTATCAGGCTAGATTGAGGGAAAAAAAAAAAAAAAAATATATATATATATATATATATATACACACACACACACACACACATAGAGAGAGAGAGAGAGGAGAGCGAGGGGAGATACACACATACACATATATATTTACTTTGAATATAAACATAGTCATTAATAAGAAGATAATTGGCTCGGCACCTGTGGCTCAAGTGGCTAAGGCACCAGCCACATACACCTAAGGTGGCAGGTTCGAATCCAGCCCAGGCCCACCAAACAACAATGATGGCTGCAACCAAAAAACGGCCAGGCGTTGTGGTGGACGCCTGTGGTCCCAACTACTTGGGAGGCTCAGGCAGGAGACTCACTTGAGCCCAGGAGTTGGAGGTTGCTGTGAGCAGTGAAGCCATGGCACTCTACCCAGGGGGACAGCTTGAGGCTCTGTCTCAAAAAAAATAAAAAAATAAAAAATAATTGTGCTAATTTTTTAAATGTTCTGAGCACAAATTCAAGTTCCTTCTTGAGGAACAATAAAACAGCTTTCAGTGACTCACATAGAAGTGTATACCTGCTTGTTAGCTAAAATTTCACAAGTACTGCTACAAATTAAAAAAGAAATTATACATCAGAAAAATGGAGATTTTATTGAATCTTAAAGAAGGATGTTTTACACTGAGACAAAATGAACATTGCGACTGGGTAGTTTCTGTTTTCCTTACTCAATTAAAAAAAAAAAAAAAAGACAGACCATTTCAGTTCTGGAAACTATGTTGAGTCACTTGAGAGTGGCATGAAAGAGATTAATGCTGCCTGACAGTCTGGGGGATGTGAAAAAGTGGTTTCACCTGCTCTGCCTCTGAGAGATGAATGAGGGCAACCTTTAGATCTATTTCTGGATGTATCTAAAGTTTCATTTAATGGAGCATCCAATAAAACGTAAAATGATTTCTACCTTCTTTTTTCCCAAAGTAAATGAGGAATTATTTAGAAATCCGAAGAAAAGAAGGAAATTATGAGTTTTAGTCCACGTGGTAGTCAACCAAGAAAATTGTTTCTCTTTATACATTAACACATTTACTTAACACATTAACACTGAATATAATTTATAATTTACTAAAGAAGGAAGGAAGGAAGGAAAAAAGGAAGGAAGGAAGGAAAGAAGGAAGGAAGGGAGGGAGGGAAGGAGGGAGGGAGGAAGGGAAAGAACAAGGAAAAAAAGAAAGATTTTCTTAGGATCAGTTTCCAAGAGTGAAATTAGGAGAAAAGGTCAGTAGGCAGATAAAATACAGGACTACATAAAGTAGGAGATT
>CAUYTI010016418.1:0-23224 GCA_963575145.1 Galago senegalensis | reverse complement strand
GACTGTGCAGGTGGGGGGAGAGGGACTGTGCAGGTGGGGTGGAGAGGGACTGTGCGGGTGGATGGAGAGGGACTGTGCAGGTGGGGGGAGAGGGACTGTGCAGGTGGGGGGAGAGGGACTGTGCAGGTGGGGTGGAGAGGGACTGTGCGGGTGGATGGAGAGGGACTGTGCAGGTGGGTGGAGAGGGACTGTGCCAGTGGGGTGGAGGGGAACTGTGCAGGCCCACAGCAGTCTGATCAGTAGCTTGGCAGCAATTGTCAGGTGGCAACTGTGTTTCTTGGGAAAGTGCAAAAGACAGACCACAGAGTGGTGCTCCCCACAAAAGATTCTAACACTGGTACCCTGGATTTATAAAACCTGCAGCTGGGACAGAAGCCATTTGAGACTTTCTGGCCATTCTTCCCTTTCCCTCCTTTCCTAACATTTCCAGTTTTACTTGGGGAATTTTATTTTGCATTCAGGAAGCTAGTTCTGAACTCCAGGGCAGCCCTGGGAACTCTGCTGAGAGTGAGAAGTTGATGTCTTCAACATGACCTGCAGCGCTGATGAATCCGCACACCCCCAGCACACACACACTCATGCACAGTGCTCTGCCACACATGGCTGTCTAGGTAGATGCCCCAGCCCCAGCGGCCCCAGGTACTGATGAGACACAATCAGAGTTGGCAGAGCAGCCATCAGGATAGAATCCCATCATCTTGTCCTCATCCTGAATTACCATGAGATGAACGAGTTTGGTCTTATGCAAATGATCCCATCACTACACCCCTCCGTTCACTCCTCTGCACTCCCCTACATCCTGCACACACCCTGTTACAAGCCTCATTAGCTCTTAGGCCCTCCTCGGCCTCTGACCACGGCGTGGGGCTCAGGGGCCCCGTGCGGTGCTGTGTTGACCAGCGGTGAGGCCTGGAAGTGACAGGGCACCTTAAAGACAAAGGGGAGCTGGATGTTCAGACCTTCACACTTTGGAAAGAAGTGTTTCATATCTGTGTGGAAAGTCACATTAGCAGAAAATTATCGTATTTTTTTCTCTTATAGGTCTCTTCCTGTGTTGTATGTGGGTATAAATAAAATATTAATTTCAGGTGCTGTCTGAGGCACTCTCTCTGAACCCTCCTTCCTCACCCCCCTGAGGGGTCCTGTCTGGCTTCGTTTGTGAGGACCAGCCTGTCTGCCCCAACCTACCATTGGGAGGCCACTTTCCATGACAGTCAGGACTGCTCAATCATAAGCAGAATGTGTGCTTGTTCCCTGGGACTTCTTGGGAACTTGGAGCTTCGTAAAAACTCCAAAAGGGTTTGTTCTGAAGAACGGAGCTGTGTTCCATAAATGACACACTTTGCTCACGTCAGGGTGTGTACCCAAGTCACGTGGATATAAAATGGTACAGCAGAGAAGCCTGGGTGGAACCCAAGAGCTGATCTTCCGAGCCCTTCCTCACCAGAGCAGGTTTTAAAAGTCATTCTCCATAGAACCTCAGATTCTCAGGGGTGAGGCTGGCAGGGCCCAGAGGCTCACAGCTAGGCTGGCCAAGGCCTGCTTTCCAGCTCTGGGTTTGCTTCATCTGCAAACCCAGAGTTATAGATTATACATGTGCTCTGGTCCTGCTCCGTGAGGACCTCAGGGCCGAGATGCTCACTCATTGCAGAGAACTGTCTTCCTTTCAAACATGGCTTACAGTTTTGGCTCAAATGCAGGAATTTGGTTTCATCACCCTGCCTGCATGCACTGTGATGAGAGTTTGGGGTTCCTGTGACTGTAAGGCAGGCCAGATGCTGCCCCATGGAGTAGAGAGCCTGATGACCAGTGGGCGTTGGATGTTTCTGCCCCTAAGAAGCAGGTACAAAGAAATGATAAAATATGCAAGAATTCACTAGGGAAAATGCGTGTGAGAGAAAATAGAGAGGAAGCTGGGTGAGACTGTGAAGGGAGTCTGCCCCAGGTGTGTGTGTGGGGAGGCTGGGAAGACGCATCTTAGACCTCCATGCAGCCCAAGGAAAGTTCTGGAAAGTCAGAAGGGTATCCTTGAGTCTGAGTCAGAGAACTCAGCCCATCCTCGCCCCAGAGGGGACCCACCTGGCTCAGTCCTGGGCGGGGAGCCGCTAGTGAGAGATGTGCTTTTTTTGAGGCAGACTTTATTAAATACACACACACACATATATATATATATATATATACTTTGTTTCAAACCTTTAAAAGCACCAGCAAATGGGCAAAGTTCTCATAATACTCCAAGTTCCCAGCTGCAGCAGGGTCTGCACTGTGGAGGTCAGGGGGTGAGTGTGTGCTCTCTCCCTCCATGCTGCATCTGCTGGCCCTGGCGTCCTACAGCCCCTCTGCCCTCCTTCAGGCAGATGTGACCACTCTGGAGCTGACTTCTCCGGGGGACTGAGAAGTGGCAGGAGGCAGAGGTGAGCCTGCTTTCCTGTGTTCCCAGCCTCCGAGGCCTCTCTGGGCAGGAGCTGGGCTCTCTTGGCATTCCTCTCCTGGGAGCCAGCGGGAAGGGCCTGCAGGAGGGGCCTCTGCTTGCCAGATCTGCAATAGCCCCTCGTCTAGGCTGCCCAGTGTGGAGGGCACTCTGGGCAGGTCCCCCAGGTTCTCCTATGTGGCTGAATGTGGATGCGTTTGGCCTCCCTGCCGGCTGTTAATTAAGCAGTGTCCATGGACCCATGACACCTGGCACCAAGCAGAACCCTTGGAATGAAACTGATGAAGAAATTCCTCTCCTGCCTTGTGATTTGGGTCTTTAACAAAGACCCTAATCTGTTAACTGCTCTTTTGGGTTATAATATGATCTCCTTGCCAGTTATCTGGATTTTTAGAAGATGAATTATTCCATCTTTAAGGTTTTTTGGCCCCTTTCTTTTCTGAGCATGGGGGGAAATCTTGGCAGCAGCAGGCCGCTGCTGGCCACGTTGACTCCACTCTGTGCGTGCCCTTCCAGCCGTTGTTCTGCACTCAGAGGCTTTTGTAATAAATATCAGTTTCTCCTTTATGAGAGATTTTGCTGCTTAATGGGTCGGACATGGTATGGCTTAATTAGAGGCCTGGTCTCATTTCAACAGTGTTTTGTGAGCGTTACCTATTCCAGCCGTGTCATTATTACCAGGAAAGTGAGAATGGACCTTGGCAGTGTATTGACCTCCACAGACAGCCGTGAGAATCAGAGCTGTGTAAGCCAAGCTAGGAAAACTCCTGGCCAAATTTATTTTTAAGCATTACCTAATATTGTTGGGCAGCTGTCTTTCGGCCATGACTGGGGGAAGCTTCAATCAAACTCCCACTTTAGGGGCAGAGTTATAGATTATTAATGGAAGTGCTGGGCTGCAGTTACTGTATCCATTACAAGGAAGAGAAGTTTATCCTACAGGCATGCTCAGTCACAAAGGCACCCAGAGCCTGGGAGGGGACAGACACAACACGGGACACGCAGCCTGAACCGCAGTGTCCTCTGGGTGTCCTTTCTGTCCCTTTCTCCTCCCTCTTTCCTCTGGTCCCCACATTCCTGCCAGAGCTTTCTACACACGAGTTGCCCCCACACCTATGCCTCCTGCCGGGGCTATAGGTTCTCGCAGAAGATGAAGAAGGTAGTGATCAGCTCTGGGAACCACTGAGGCAAAGGATCTAGAAGTTAGCCCAGTGTTCTAGCCCTTCAGAATCGTCCAGGCAAGTTATCTGGGCATCAGTGAAACGTTTCTCATGCCTACAATGGCTCTCTGTGAAATTAATAAGGCTTCATCACACTTGCAAAAATCTCTATTTTTTCACTCTGTTTACTGAGGATTCTCCTTCCACCAGGGATGAGGGAACAGAGGAAACAAAAGTCTGGCTGAGAAGGAAATTCAGTTCTTCCCTGCATATCTGCCTCACACTCGCATGCTCCAGCCTGCTCCCCAATCCCGGCTCCCACAGCCTGCTTTAATCTGACAGTCCAGGCGATTACAGGGTAAGGCTTAGGTGGCCAGAGAGTGGGCTTCTCTGCAGTGAGTTTGTGGAGATGCAGGAATTCACAGCAGTGCTGTCCAGCAGAGACAGGATGTAGCCACACAGTCATTTTAAATTTTTACTAATCGTATTAAAACAGAAAACATGAAACAAGTACAATTAATTTAAATACTATATCTTATTTATCCCAGTTTTTCTGAAATATTATTTTATCACATCATCCATCTGAACGCATTGATGAGCTTCTTTATATTTTCGCACTAAAATCTCGTTGTACTTTACACTTACAGCACATCCTGACACAGATGCTAAATTTTCATCAGACATATTAGACCTGTACGTAAACCTCATGTTCACAGTTGAAAGCTTAGATTCACACACCAAGTGGTTCCAGCGATACTTGGAGGTTTTCCAATAACTGAATCATGTATTGGTTTTAATTTTAAATTAATTAAAATAAGGTAAAATTAAAACATCCAGTGTCTCTGTTGCATTGGCCACATTTTAAGCACCCAGTGGTCACGAGTGGCTCGTGGCTGGCATGCTGGATGCTGGGTTTAGAGTACACGTGTCCTTGGCTCTGGAGGATCACACAGTAATAGCAGCAGCACTTGGATCTGGCACAAACACATAGGGAACCGCAGGAGGGGCTTTGAAGCTTTGCAGAATTGTTGGCTCATGAGAACATGAGCAGGTCTGTTTTGACAGGAGGCTTCAGAGTCAGAAAGAATCATCAAATCTGGGAGGCTCAGTTCCTAATGTTCTTTGTCCCCAAACTGTTGCCTCAAGTACATAGATCTGGCCCCACCTTCTCCAGGGGACTTCGCACCATTGTGCTCTCAACCTGGAACTTTCTTTGTACAAAATCTGTCTCCCTTTAGATTGTATGACCTCTGAGGGCAGCAACCATTTGCAACCTTGATTCTGTAAGTGACTTGCCCACCTTGTTTCCCAGGTATGAAAGTTATTGCAAAGTTTGGATTTTCCTGTGAATATTGGAGTAGACAAGACTGTTTTCTGCCAGACCAGACACTCTCTTGAGCAGTCAGCGGTGCCTCTCCACTCACTCCCAAGTCTGTGACCAGAAGCTGTGCTCGTGGAATGTTCCGGAGCACCTCCTCCCTCCTACAAGAAGAAGTGGTTCCCTCCGGAACACTGATCTACAGGCTTCTCAGCACAGTCCAGCCTCAGTTTCTGCCAAAAAGAATCAGTCCACCTAAACCATTTTGAGGGTGTCTGAGGCCTGCTTTGGTTCTGATCTTGGTTATTGGTAGAGGGGAGAGGCCTGGGGTTGGGGTGCCTCACCTGCTCCCTAATGGGGAGGATGCACCGTTTGTTAGGGTTGGGTGGATGGATGAACTAATTCCAGGTTACCTTCCCAGCTCCCAGTGTGTGTGTTCACGTGTGTGTGCCGTGCATTTTAGGAGGGTCTGCAGTGCACAAAGGAAGCCCAGCTGCCAGCAGACCCACAGGCAGCCTAGTACTCCAAAAGCAGCAACTATCTCTGCGTAATATCCTTCTCGGAGCAGGGCTGCTGGGACGTGCCCCTGATCCAGCTCTAGAGTCTCCTGGGATCTGGAGCCTGATGTTATTCCCCGCTATTTCTTCCTGGTTCCCCCACAGCATGGTAAGGTGAGGAGAGACCACAGTCAAAGCCGACTCTTCTCAGACTTCTAAAATCATGCCTTGTATTTTCAGTTTTGATTGATCTTTGAGGCCAAGCATGTTTTGCCTCTAATTGGTTTCAGGCTTCAACCAGGGACATGACTTATTATTGGGACTTCTTGAGTGCAAACCCATAGTCCATCCCATAGTCTGACTTCTGCAGGGATCCTTTGCCCTTAATCATCCCTGTGAAGAATTTGGAAAACTCATCTATTAACTCCTTAGCTCCCTCTCTTCCCTAATTTTTGTTTTTTCTTACAATGAACCTTTAGTCTTTTGCAAAAGCACACCCTTTCCTTCATGGGTGTAACCCCTGGGCCGAGGATAGTTTTGGAGCCCACTTTAGCATTTATTATTATATGTGCCACTTTTTCCTCAAATAGGGCTGCCAGATTGGCAAACAAACAGGGTTCCGAGTTAGATTTGAATCTCAGATAAACAGTGAATACATTCTTTTTACAACTTGGTACCAAATGTTGCATGGGATAGTTATTCTGAAAACTATTCTCTATTTATCCGATATTCAAATTCAACTGGACATCTGTGTTTGATCTGGCTCTTAGAACCACTCCCTGCCCCTCCCCACTCTGTTTCCATCATGTGACATGCTGTTGCTGCCCCAGCTGCCCTTGGCCTCCAGATCCTGGATGTGTTGGGTTGAGGTGGGTGGGCAGGAGGCCAGGAGGAGCCAAGCTGCCCTGCTCTTGCCTTTTTCTTTTGGAGTCTTCGGCCAGAGCTGAGCATCTCCCTGGCTCAACCCTGGCTAGGTCACCTGCCTCATTTGCAGTTTCCACCAGGTGGCAGGTTCCCCAGCCTCTTTGAGGCAGCCCAGCGCTGGGACGGCAGCCCCCATGTGCCATGGCTCGGCCTCCCAATGTCTGCCCTCCTGTCTAGAGACTCCACTTTCCCAGCACCTGTGATCAGCTTCATCAGGCTGAAATATCTAGAGTGGCTTCTGTTTGCCCCACCTGTCTTTGACAGAGAAGCGCCTTTGGTATTTATTTCCCAGCTCTCAGGGCACCCTTGCCCTTCCTCCCTCAGCCTGTGAGACATGAGCTCTGTTTATTTCCTTTTCTCTCTTCATCTTAACTTTCTTGCAGAGATGGACCAGCCATGGGTCTCAATGCAAGGAATTTGTTACCAGTATTAAAGAGCCAAAAAATTACTTCTCAGGCCCTGCATTATGGCTCAGGCATATAATCCCAGTATTCTGGGAGGTGGATGTGGGAGGATTTCTTGGGGTCAGGAGTTGGAGACCAGCCTGAGCATGACTGAGGCCCAGTCCGTACCAAAAAGTGAAAAATCATCCAGGTGTGGTGACAGGTGTCTGTAGTCCCAGCTACTCGGGAGGCTGAGGTAGGACAATCACTTGAGCCCAGGAGTTTGAGGCTGCTGTGAGCTATGATGCTGCTAAACTCCAGTCAGGGCAACAGAACAATGGCTAGTCTCAAAATAAATAAATAAATGAATAAAGTTACTTTTCCATAATATCCAAGTAGATGTAGGGCTATTCACAAACCAACACTAGCATTCTCATTTTAATATTGTCCTCAGAAGAACACTGTTGCAGTTCCTGAGGTGGAAGGCAGAGGCTGGGGTGAATGCTATCCCCCACCTCTGTTCACACCCGAGGGCACCTTTCCCCAGCTGTGTGAAAGACAAAGATGGGTGTGATGCCCTGCAGCAGTGATCAAGGAGAATGCCCCTTTCAATCTGACACTTCTATTCCTTCCCGGAGAGGTGGACCCAAATATCTGGTCTTTATCAATTCACAAAAATAAAATAAAATCACACTTTCAGTGACAATGAGATGTTAACGTCAGGTGTGGTCCCCAACATCTAATCGCTGAAAATCCCTCCTCAAATGATTTCCAAGTGATGCCAACGAGTCAAAGGGCACTGCCAAGCATGCTGAGGAGTGGGCCCCAATCTTCTGATGTGCCCCCGGTCAGGCCATTCTCCTGCCTCTACTCCTGTGAGTCCCCTGAGGACATTGCCCCACCGTCCCCAGCTGGGCTTTGCCTCTGTGGATTGCTTGGACAGTAAAATGTCCTTCTTCTTAATTCTCAAAATGTAGCAAAGACAAGGCTGGAACATTGAAAACTTATGGAAATTCTTGGGATAATGGGAGGGAAGAATATCACCAGAAATGCTGGGAGCTGCTGTGGCGTGCTAACTTCAGTGCCTACCAGCAGGAGGGTGGCCATCCTGGCTCGCAGCCTGACACAGCATGGCAGGAGCTATTGACTCACCTGGCGTTTCTAAAATGTCGTTTTGCTTCTGAGTCCAAGCCAAACTGGCAGAAACTCCTACAAAGAAATGACGCAGTTCCTTTTTGTCCCCAGATTGGTCTCTTCCTGGTACATTTGACAGTGGGACTGCCTACTCTATTAAGGGAAACAATTTGCACTTATAGCGCTGTGGTTGAACATATCTTTCCCCCAAAAGATCGTCATGTAAATTCTCTAATGTCAAAACGTGTATTGGGGTATGAGGGAATTAATAGAAAATAATGTTACATAATGGATATCAGGTGAATGAAGTTCCTTTTTATGTGGTCCTGAGAATGGAGCCTACAAGTCCTCCTAACCCTTGGAAGTTCTCTATTCCTCTTATCCTTGAACAAGAAAAATGTTTGCAAATGTATGCGTGTGGACACAACACACACACCCCTCCCTAAAAGCACAAGAATGAATGATCATTTACATGAATAGGTCGGTCTAGATGAATATGTATCAAAACACAATTTTCATTTTGCAGATGCAATGTTAGAACTCTGCTTAATTTTTTAAAAACATCTCCAGTGATCACCTAAACAATTTACCTCCTCAGAGTTATATTATCTTGGTTATTTCCTTCTTAGAAGAGGGTCTTCTTTTTCCCTGGAAAGCCACCTCTGTGAGCTATTTAATTATGCAAATGTGAGTAAAGATGGTGAGGAGGTCGCTGAGCCCCAAAGGCAAATTCAAATGTCTAATCTTGACAGTAGAAGCTAATAATAACTGTTATTTAAACTATGAAATAATTTGGACAGTAAAAATCTATAGTTAGTAAATATTCTTTTAGCCAACCACCAGCTCTAGATAATGCTATTATACTAACATTTTTACATATGTGTTTCATATTTCTTATTTTTATTATAAATAAGACATTACAGATAAAGTTCAAGCTCCTTTCCATTAGTCACTGGTCCTGTTTCCCAACTTTCTCTTCCCTGAGGCATTACCATCCTTACATTAATTTAGATATTTCCTATCCATATGTTTATGTTTTTTTTAAAAAAAAAATTTAGAGACAAGGTCTTACTCTGTTGTCCAGGCTGGAGTGCAGTGGTGCCATCATAGCTCACTTCAGCCTCAAACTCTTGAGCAATCTCCTGTCTCAGCCTCCTGAATAGCTGGGATTACAGGTGCATACCACCCGACTATTTTAAAAAATTTGTTTTACAGATGGGGTCTCATTATGTTGCTTGGGCTGGTCTCAAACCCTGGGCCTCAAGTGACCGTTCTGCATTGGCCTTTCAAGTCACTCGGATCATAAGTGGGCAAGACTGCACTGTGCCTAGTATGTTTATGCTTTTATTATACACATTACATACATAAATGATATAGGATATCTTAGCATGTTTTCCAACTATGTAAATGGTTTCATACAGAATACATATATTTTTCTCAACATTAACTGTCAGGATCCATATTACTATGTATAAACCTAAAATCTAGTTCATTTATTAAAAGTACAATATTATGTTCTATCAAATGGAATTACTCTTCCAGCCAAGATACAGTAATGGGGATTCAACTTACCTTCCTGGATGAAATAAGCAAGAAACAGACAAAATATATGAAATTATGCTTTTAAGACAATGAACATCAAGCAACGAAAGACAGTGATCCTTATGAGATCAAAAATGAATAATAGTGAAGACTTCAACTGCCCAATATTTTTTCTTGAATTTTCAGGCTACAGCACAGAGAAGGGGAAACTTGGGCAATGACTGATGAATTTCCTGAGTTGAGAACACAAATATGCCTGTATGGGAAATCATGGTGCTGGGCTTCACAGGATAGACGAGCAGAAAGGAGAGAGCTGCATAGAGAAAACGTCTGGATACAGACAGAGGCTCACCCTTGAGTGTTCAGGTGAGTACTGATTATCCCATTCATTTCAGGAAACCTCCTGAGTCTGGTGAAAGAACTACCTCAAAAGATTAGAAGTAACAGTGTCTGGAGCCCACCTAGGGCTGAGAATAGTGCCTGTTCCAACTGGGGCACTCCATGACTCACAGGACATGTGGCTGGAGTTCATAAACAGCCTTGCCTTCATCACCGGGAATAATCAGCACTAGACTCAGTATTGTTATGTTCTCACCTAGAAAATCTTAAAAGCAAAGCTCAAAATATCAATCTATTTCAAACTTCTATTTTAACTGCCTCCCAAAATACTGAAAGTATTGGAATAACTTCCAACACTCAACACTAGGCATTCAGAGAAGCAGAAGACTACAATCTGTAATGTCAAGGTCAAATCAATAAAAATTGACACTGATGTTAAGATTATCAAAGACATTAAAATATAATTGTATTTAATTTGTTCAAAAAGTTAAGTAGAAACATAGAAGTATAAAAATGATTTAAGGTAAATTCCTAGGGATTAAAAAATGTAATGCCTAAGATAAAAAATACTAGATCTGATCAAATATTGGATATGATTAGCAACAGAATAGACACTGCAGGAGAAGAGAATGGGAGATTTGTAGAAGAGGAGATTGGTAGATTTGCAGAAGCTATCCAAAATGAAACAGAGAACAGAACATCAATAAGGCATGAGATAATGTGAAGTAGCCTAATATACATGTGGAATCACCAAAGAAGATGGGACAGAGCAATATTTGAAGGAATAATGGCCAAAATTTTTCCAAATTTCATTAAAACTATAAAGCCACAGATCCAAGAAGTTCAGAGAACCCTAAACATAAGGAACATGAACAAAATTAAACCAACATAATAACTGCTTAAACATAATAAATTGCTTAAACCCAGTAATAAAGAGAACACCTTAAAAACATCCCTACCCCCCCAAAAGGAAGAAAAGAAAATAAAAAAAGGCAAGAGAAATAGACAAAATAAAGAGGAGGAAAGGTAAGGACGACAGCAGATTTATTGTAAGAAACAATGCAAGTGAGAAGACATTGGGGGCAACATCCTTAAAGTACTGAAAGAAAAAATCTTGAATTTAGTACCCAGTGAAAATATTTTTCAAAAATCAAAGTGGACTAAGGACTTTTGTTCCGATTATAAAAGCAATTCAGTCAAGTGAATATATCATAATTTGCTTTTCCATTTCTCTACTGATGGCCATGTAGGTGGTTTTCTTTTTGTTGCTTATTGAACAACATTACAATGAACATCATCTACATGTTACCTTTTGTCCACAGGAGAGATTTTCTAGGATTTGCATCTGAAGAGAGAATTATATGGTCATCAGCACATGCATCTTCAGTTTTGCTTTTATTGCCAACCTGCTCATCAAACTGCCGGGAGAGTCAACTGTCAGCATTGGTACTGTTAGATTAAGGCTTTTCTAATAGACCTATTCCTGGATATTCTTCTATTCTGTTTCATTAACTGTTTGTCTATCTCAGTGCTGCTGTCATGCTGCCTCAAATACACAGCTATCTAATGAATTTTAATACCAATTGCATAAGACCCTCTGTATTAGTTTGCTAGAGCAGTTATACCATGTTTCCTTGAAAATAAGACACTGTCTTATATTTTTCTCAAGAAGACACACTAGGGCTTATTTTCAGGGGATGTCTTATTTTTATTAAGTATAATACCATAATCTACATTTATTCAAATACAGTTAAGTCATCTTATTCTGGAACCTGACAGGGGGAGCTGACCTTGTTGGTAGGGCTGGTGCTAGTGATGCATGAACTCCTTTCCCTTAGCCATTCACATGTGCGCAATAGGATGCCTATGACCTCAGTTACCACACGTACAACTACCCAAGTGCCAATGGCTCGGAGAAAGGAGCTGTGGCAGATAAAAGGTATTCCAGTCTTCCTTACCGCTCAGCGCTGAAATGCATAGCATGGCTATGCAGATACGCTGGGTCTTATTATTGGGGTAGGGCTTATATTTAACAAATGCATAGAAATCCTGCTAGGGCTTATTTTGGGATAGGTCTTATTTTGGGGGAAACACAGTAATAAACCCCATTGTGGTAGAGCTACCACAGATGACAGAAATTTTATTTTTTTAAGGCACAAGAATTTTTATTTCAGCATTGTCTATAAAAGATAAAATAACCAAGTATCTATTAATGGGGAGTTTTAGATAAAATACAGTAAAGACATCCAATTAAATATATGAAACTTCCCAAATCATTTTATTTCAATGGATTTAGGGTGCACAAATGGGGTTTTGTTACATGGATGAATTGAATAGGCATAAAGTCTAGGCTTTTCCTGTTCCCGTCATCCAAATAGTGTACATTGTACCCAGTAGTTGATTTTTCGTTGCTTACTTCTTCTCCCTCCCCCCTTCTGAGCTTCCAGTGTTCGTTACACGCACCACTCTGTATGGCCTCACACACCCATAGCTCAGCTCCCATTGAGAAGTGAGAAAATACAGTATTTGTTTTTACATTTCTGAGATGCTTCACCTAGGACAATGGCCTCTAGTTTGTCTTCTCATGGTTCTGGAGGCTAGGATTCCAAGATCAAGGTGTTGGCTGGGTTGGTTTTCCTGAGGGCTGTTTGGAAAGGGTCTGTCCAAGCCTCTCCTTGGTGTACAGGTGGCCATATTCTCCTGCTTCACATCATCTTCCTTCTGTATCTAACTGTTTCTGAATCCCTCTTCTTACATTATATATTCATACTGGACAAGGACCCACCTAATGACCTTATTTTGACTTAATTACTTCTGTAATGACCATTTCCAAATACAGTTACATTCTGAGGAACTTGAGCATATGAATTTTGGGAGGCACAATTCAATCCATAATATACACTCTCTTGGATTTTCATCAAAACTAAATTATACAGTTTCTTGAGTTTCACAAGGAAAAGCCCACTGAGACTTTCAATTATAACTGCATTGGATCGGTCAGGGGAGAGATGACTTAATTTTGACGTTGAGCCTTCCCTTTCATAAGTGTGTAGACCTATCACTTATTCAGGGATTCTTTTATGTCTTTTAGTAAAGATTAAATTTTACTCCTAATGGCCATGCATTAATATCTTTCCCCTGGCTTACTGCCATGGAGCCTTCATCCCAGGGGGTCTTTTATGAGAAGCTCTTGCATTCAGGCTTCTGGCTCCTGTGCAAAGTTCTTGTTCTTTCTGTCGTTATTTATACAACTCACTGCCTTAAACTCTTCCCTTCCACAGCATTGATATTCCTGGAGTTTCTCAAACACACAGTGCTCCTCACACCTCCACAGGATTAAAGACTCAGCCTAGATCAGCAGTTCTCAACCTGTGGGTCGCGACCCCTCTGTAACAATGAAAATACATCCTGCATAGGAGATATTTAAGTTACTATTCATAACAGTAGCAAAATTACACTTATGAAGTAGCAATGAAAATAGTTTTATCATTGGGGGTCACCACAACATGAGGAACTGTATTAAAGGGTCGCGGCATTAAGAAGGTTGAGAACCACTGGCCAAAACAAAACCTCCGCCAGGAGTCCAGCCTGACCAGACCACCAGGAAACCCACAGCCGGGTTTGGTGGCTTCTTCTCTGCCCGTCTGGCATGTGACTGCAGAGCCACGGCATTTTCTGAACGTCTCTGGAACGTTAGCTCTTTGGGGGCTGGGGTTCCATCTTCTTTAAATTTAGATACCATCAAACTGCATCACAGTGTCTGGCCTGTAGAGGAAGTCATAACTTACTATGACTTATTATGGCAACTTACTAATTTCTCATAGGTGATATTTCTTGTTAAAGGCTGTTGGCTGGGATTCCCTTCTCAGGATCAGTGGACCCGATGGGCAAAGGGGATGTGAAAGTGGAAAGGGAAACGTGGATTCAGGAAAAATCAAGGCAGACTCAAGGATAGCTGAAAACCCATCATTATTTATAATAGAAAATATCTTTTCATAGCCGGATATCTGTGCTCACCTCAGTTAACGTCTCTCATTCTCACCATTTTGGCCCCAGCTGGGTTTGAACCCACCAGCCCCGGTACATGGGGCCGGTGCCCTACTCCTTGAGCCATGGACACCCCCCAATGCCTCTCATTCTTAGACAGTGGTGGGTTAGCACTGCCAGGGGGTCTTTCTGTCCCTCTATTGTCTTGGCTTCCTGCTGGCTCTTCCTGTTGTCATCACCAAGATTCTCTGGGCCTCGAGAGCAGCCTTCATAGTTGTGGTCACTGTCCAGTGCTGGTCCACTGAGGTTGCAAACAACCCACACAGAGTGAAGTCCTGTGTGTTCTCTGAGGACCCAGGTTAATTTATGGACCATCTCTTTACCTGAGCCTCAGAGGATTTTTTTCTGCCCAAATTCTTGGGTGAAGGAAGCACCTCACTCTTGTCCTCGGGTACTAACTCCACTTAACTAGGAATATTCAGTGTCTATTCCCAGGCCTTTCTCTCTGAAATTAGTGAGCCAACTGAGGGTTTCAAAACACCCCCAAGAGGCCACATGGTAAAGGTGACTCTTCAAACATGTTTTAAGTCCCCAGCTTTTGATGGCTTTTATCTCTCACAAGTAAGTTAGAGCTTTCGACAGAGCTGTGAGGAGTATTCAGTGAGTGTGAGGACACGAGCTCGGACAGGCTTCTTGCCGAGAGCTTTTCTGTCTTGTATCACCTGTGCTGTGGCCTTGCTCCCTCCACAGATGGATGAAGGTGGGTTGCTGAACTCAGAGAATGTCTACAGGACCTTCTTGTGTAAACCAGATGCTACATGTGCCTTCCCGTCAGCTTCCATCCTGCAGGATACTAGACCCTAGAGACCTGACACTCGTACTGCTGGGAAAAGACAACAAGGACCCATACTCTACTTGACCCTGTCCTCTGCCTAACAGAGGGATCCCGCTTTCTCCTTGCTCGAAAGGTCTTCAGGTTCTAGGGTGGCACTCATAGGAGATTCTTCTGGGAGGGGGCAGAATATTCTAGAAAATCACCTTCTGTCATATTTGTGGCGAGCATCTGTTCTCTGCTTGCTTCCTCTTTTTCTTGGGTAACAGTCTTCTAGTTTTGCAGCTTCGCTTGTGCCTTGCGGTTTCTGTGGGACTCCTATTAACCCCCCATTCTCCCACATAGCTCCTCCCAGCTCACACTTGAAACACTACCCACAGAGGTTCCTTTGGGGATTTTGAAAGGCTACTCCACTTATTCCAAAGACTTTCGTATCACCCCTCTGTCTGGTGAATATTGAGTCTCTGTGGTTTTTACGAGTCAGTGCAAATATTTCAGGATGGAACTCCCTGAGTCATTAACTTTTTTGGATAAGTTTCAGTAATAACCTCTGTGACTTACCCGACCTCCTGACAATGTGTTATTCACGGAAGAAAAGTTACCAGATAACTGAATCTAATTTTTCTGAGCAAAGCTTTACACATTGTAATCTATGAAACTCTGTAATGTAACAGATGAAACCGAGCAGAGTGGAAACAAAGCCGGTGTCACCTTGTCCTTCTGGGTCATGGTGGTGCTGATGCAAAGGCAAGCCTGCTCCCCTGCTCCGGCTGTAACATTAGACACCAGTGTGCTTTGGCCCAGAGAGCTTTGTGGACATTCTCGTGAATGCTTTGCTTTGTACTTTTAAAACTTCTTTTTCTATCCAGGAGCAATTGGCATTTCTCACCAGTGTGGATATTTCCCTCCTCATAGGCTTCTGCCTGCTGCCAGGGAATCAAATCTGCCTAAAGCCAGAGGTGGTGACAGTAGCATGGGGTGGGGAAGAGGAAGTTCTGGGGAGTTTGGGGAGGGACGGGTGATCCACAAGGCCTCATCTCTGGCTAAGCTAACCTGTTTTCCCAAATGTTAGTTCAATAAAAAAATAAATGAAGGAGGACATGGCGAAGGTTGCTATGAAGGAACAGATCTTCCTGGAGTCCTCAAGTCCTGTTATACAAGTTTCCCTTTCATGAGTTACACGTGTTACATGTGCTCCCTTGGTCGGTTCCTAAGAACACCATTCAAACAATGAGCATAGAAGCAAATGCTAAGAAAACTCTAAGTATCATGTTGTCTAATTTCTTTGGGAAAATACGTTAAGGCCCCAAATCTTGTTTTGATCTTGTTTTTGAAAGATCAGGTTATTGGTGTTGAGTTTTTAGATTTTTCCTGTTAAATTTGGTTTGCTTTCATCTTATTGTAAAGGAACCAAGCACATCTAGGGGAAAGAAAGTATGTGATTTTAGATTTTAGGGTGTCTCCTGCCAGGATGCTTATTTGATACCACTGTCAAGTAAACACACAGTTCTGGGGCACTGAGTCAGGCTGGGCTTCCTTCCCATCCTCCATGTCCTAGTTTTTGTCACTCCGATCTTTTCTGAGAAGCCAGTACCCGTTATCTCCCTCCCTGACAGTCAAGTGGCTTTTCTTTGACATCAAAGATTCCTCTGTGATTCCCTTTCATGTTCTGCCGCTGACTAGGGAATGTGGCCTCAGCAGCAGGGAAATCTAAAGTCATTAAAATCGTAAATTCCCCTTTGGATGTATGTGATGAGTTTTTGGCAACTACTGCACTTCCCGTACCTCTGTAAAAGGAAAGGAAATTAAAAAACAAATGACAAATGTCAAAGCAACTGGGTCATCTGATCGTAATCCAAATGTTTACCTCTGCATGATTGCAGTGGCAAAACAGAAGCATCCAGGTGACGCTTTGAAGCACAATTGAATAATGACATGTCACAGTAAAAATAAATATTTTAAATCACTATTATGTTATTAGATTAATCACCCTGAAACCTCAGCAAGATAAACAGAGATGAAAACATGCGATGTGGCTTCATTTGGATTGCCTCCAACACGGCATCCCTGGGCAGTGGCTGAGGCTGAGGCAGTGGCTTTCATGTGAACCGGCCATGTGTGGCCCCATGATGTGAGTACTCTGTGGGGGTCAGGCCTTGCTGAGCACTAGTGTGGCAACTTTATCATCAGTAGGGTCCACACTGTACAGACGTTGTTTCATCGACCATATCGCAAAATGGTTCTTTCATTGGAAAAGCAGATATAAAATAATTAAAAAGACTTCAACTCAGGGAGTAGAATGTTAGATGCTAGAGGGTAGGAAGGAGGTGAGGGTGGGAGGGGGAATGAAGCTGAGCGAGACCACCAAGAGTGGACTTGAAATGTTCCCAGCATGTAGACGTGGTTCATACCCCAGGTGAAGGATACCCAGCTGCCCTGACCTGGTCCTTACATATTCTGGGCACGTAACAAAACATCACAGGTCCCCCATAGACATGCACAAATATTACGTATCAGTAAAAAGAAAGCTCCACTGTGGTCCAGACGACCATGTATATGGAGTGATTTGATGAACACGCACTTTCTGAATAGAGACACAGAACACACGTGGACAGACAGAGTAGGATTCTTTCTTGGACCATGGGAATAATACAATAAATTGTATTATTGGTGAATGTGGTTATACAGGGACTTACTGAGCAAATGATGCAGAGACATCTGACCATACACACGCGGCCTGAATTAGGAACCAAGCACCGTTCTCAGTGCCTGTGAGAGGCGTTCAATCAATGTCCGTGAGGGAGTGAATGTCAATATTCCCAGCATCACAGCAATGGAGGAGGTGTCATCCCACTGTGAGTCTGAGCACCTGAGGCTGAGGGAAGACAGGTGCCGAGATCAGTGGCGGAGCAGGTGCTGGGGCCCGGTCTGCAGGGCTCGCGGGCTGCCTTGTGTGTCTCCCTCTCTCATCCTCATTCTCTTCTCGCCCGGCCCAGAGCCACCAGTGCTAATTCTAAGAGCTCAGCAACCTGAGCTGGGTGCCCTGAGTTGGTACTTCTCAGGTGCAGCTGCAGCCCAGGGGGCAGGTGAGAGGATTTTACATGGCAATTGGGTGAACTATTTTATTTTTATTTTTTCACTTACGTGTTTATTTTTAACATGAATTAGAGAAAATATAACTGAAGCATTAAACTAGTTCTTTTCTTTCCTGGATAGGATGGCCTAGGATGGGGACAAATCATTTAAATTTTCAAATGAGTCACTTAAACAGAAACATTAAGAGAGGAAGGATAAAGAGATACAAGGACAGGCAGACCTCGGGAAGTGTGGGAAATGCCACGCAGGTGTCACCCTAGTGGAAACACTCTCTTTGATCTCACTCTCCCGCCCATCAGAATTTCATCTAACCTACTCCAGACAATGTTGAAAGTCTTCTGATGGCAAAGGAGGGACACTCCTTCTGGAGCAGAACAAAACCCCTGCTTTATCTGTCTGACAATGGGAAGGCTTATTTCTCTGTCCCACGGGGAAACCCTAGACTTTCCGGGAAGGGTTTGCTTTGAGAGGCTCCATTTGCAAACCCATCCAAACACAAAGCAGCTCTTTGCTATTTTCTTGCTCTCTTTGCAGAAAGTTCCTGCTGCCCTGGAGTGGGAGGATGACCGTCCCCCCACTCATGGCCCCTCCCCATTAGGAAAAGGCTATTGTCCAGTGTAGCAGAGGCGAGAGTCAGGCCCAGGAAGGGATTGGACTTATCAGTGTTGTGAGAGCAGCTGGCCTTGCTTTATGCATATTTAAACCCTTTCACCCCAGGATAGGTGCGAATCACGCATCTTGGTGCTCAAATGTGCCAGCTGAACGAAGGATGAGTGAAGAGTCTGTCTATTTCTTCCTCCAAAGTCGCATGATTTAATAGTTATAATATATTCTTTAATGATTTGAGAACAGAGCTGACCTTCATGCCTAGATGGTACAAGCATTCATCCCAGACTTTCACATTGGAATTTAAAACTTATGCAATCCAGAGATATACATTTTTGTATATATTATGTAAATGCTCGAGAGATAATTACTGACTTTTTCCCGGATTGAATAGTGTCTTGCTCCCCCCCCCCACTGCAAAATTTATGTCCACGTGGAACCTGTGAACTTCACATGACTGCTGTGGGCTGAATGTGTGTGTCCCTCTAAAATTCATGTTGAAACTTAATCCCAAACCAACAGTATTAAGAGATGTGGCCTTTCAGAGGTGAATGGGGGCAGGTGCCCTTATAAAATGATTTGGTGGGGGTATTCTCCCCCTCTCACCCCCCTGTTCCTTCCATCGCGTGAGGACACTGAGCACCACCTCTGAGCAATGGGCCACAGTGCCTGAGACGCTGAACCTGTCAGCACCTTGACCTTGGACTTCCCAGCACCCTGAACTGTATGAAATAAATATCAGTTGATTATTATCCAAGTGCTCTGCTGTAGCAGCAAAAATGGACTAAGGTAGTGGCCTTATTTGTAAATAGGGAAATAGGGAGGGTCTTTGCAGGTGTGATCAAGTTAAGACAAGGTCATGCTAGATTACTGTGTGTCCTAAAAATAAACCCAGTAGGCCTAGCATTTGTTTTGTTTGTTTGTTTGTTTGTTTGTTAGTTTATTTTTTGTTTTTTGAGACAGAGTCTCTCTCTGTTGCCCTTAGTAGAGTGCAGTGGCATCACAGCTCACTCAAACTTTTGGGCTTAAGTGAGCCTCTCGCTTCAGCTTTCTAAGTAGCTGGGACTACAGGTGCCCACCACAATACCCAGCTAGTTTTGTTTTTAGAGACAAAAGTCTCAGAGTCTCACTCTTGCTCAGGCTGGTCTTGAATTCCTGAACTCCAGCAATCCACCCACCTGGGCCTCCCAGGGAGGACGCAGGGAGACCACTGAGTCCTGGTGGAGACAGAGACTAGAGTGACACCTCCACTGGTCAAGGAGCACCAGGGATTACCAAATTAGTAGAATAGGTAGTTTAAAAATTAATTCTGTGTGGGCAGCACCTGTGGCTCAAAGGAGTAGGGCACTTGCCCCATATAACAGAGGTGGTGGGTTCAAATCCAGCCCCAGCCAAAAACTGCAAAAAAAAAAAAAAAATTAATTCTGGGAGAATTTCACATCCACTTGCAAGTCTCCTGTGACTATTTTGCATTTTGTTTTCCATTTTGAGCTAATTTTAAAAAAATTACCATAGGCCTTCTTGGGACCCTTGGGATTATCTGGAAAACCACTTTTGTCCTATTATTCCAAGGCCTGCAGTTATGTTCATCACCCTGTGGTCTCAAAAAATGTATGGTTTCACAATGGCAGCATCTGCCATTGTCTCAAGTTGACTTCTTTCTCGCTTTTTCTTTTTTTTGGAGGCAGGTCTTGTTCTTTTCCCCCATGCTGGAGTACTGTGCCCTCATCACAGCTCACTGCAAGCTCATACTCCTGGGCTTAAGTGATCCTCCTGCCTCAGTCTCCTGAGTGGCTGGGACTACAGGTGCCCCCCACCAGGCACAGCTAATTTGTTGTTTAGGCTGGTCTTGAGCTCCCGATTTTAAGTGAACCTCACAGCTTGGCCTTCCAAAGTATTATGATTACTGGTGTGCTGACCTCAGGCTGAATTCTTCAACCAGCTATGAAGGAAGAATTTCTCCTTAGCCATGGCTGTGAGTAGAACATTTTCATAGATTATTTGAGTGAAGACTGATTTGACAGAACTTAAATGAACCAGTACTGCAAAGTGATATGTTCCCTAATCGTCCTGCGTCAGTAAGAGCAGAGGCATGCTGAATGTTAAAGCGTGGGTAGTCACCGCACAAATCAGAGCCAACTGGAGTCAGATTGTACCGAAGCAATAGGATTCAGAGATCAGACAGGAGAGTGAGGTGGGTGCACCGAGACCTCCCCTCACACCACTGCTGGAGACAAAAGGCCTGGGCCTCGGCTGTCAGCCCCCCTCTCGCCCCTCCCAAGGCTGTATCTGCCAGGTCCCAACTTCCCAGAAACCAATTGCAACAGTCGGTTAGCAGTAAATGTAGCAGGAGATGGGCCAGCAGTAAATTTTCATTAAATGGCATATTTTTATTTTTCATTACTGCATTTTGGAATACATTTTTAAAATGATTGGCCTGTCATTGTAATGGATTGGCAGTTAAAAATAACTAGAAGAATATGTAAAAAATAAAAAGGGTAAATTATGGCAATGATAATATTGGTGATGCGAGCCATGGTCCATCAAGCTAAACAATAAAACGTATCCCAGTCAGCGACAAGCGAACGGAAAGCCACCAATACATTTTTCTACTGTTAAACTCAGAACTAGCAATTTCACTTTAGCAGAATAATGCCATCTGTCACATGTAATGAATATCATAGATTTGAATTTTATTAGTTTTTAAGGCCTTTCTTTTTTGTTTCCTCTGTAAATGCACATTGCCAGTGAGTAAGGGGTTTATAACTAGTTTTTTATTTGTGCGTATTTAAGTAACATTGTGATGAAAGAGTTTGTCGACCTTAGAAATTCATGAGTTATTTTTCTTTAAGAGGAAATTGACTCAAGGTAGGGTTGTATAGCCCTAATGGTATTTTAATCTTTTATTTTCAAATTTTGGAAAATAACATTTCCAGTGATTCTAAAGAAAACATGTCCACTGGGAAAATAAATTTTTACATAGAAGCAAAAAGAAAATGAGAATCACTCATAACCCCGCTGCCCACACCCTTCAAACACCCCTTCTTTTAGGGGTTTTCTATAAATATTTAATTTAATAAAGCAAAATAATGTGGAACTATAAAACTTCCTTCACCATCCACTTTGTCACTTAGTGTCCGCGACTGTCACGGAATGTTAAAACAAGATTTTTCTGCCTCTAAGTTTTAGCTGGGCATGACCCAGTGCCAGGAATCAATTTCCCAATGCAAGGAGGGGACAGGTCATTGACAGGGACCGTGGGAAGTGACATGAAGGGCTTTTCCCAACACTGTCCTGGGCCCAAACCTCTGCAAACTGAGGCCAGGTGAGGCGGGACAAGGGTGACCTGGCCCTCATGGGGGCAGGTGCCAGCATGCTGGACGCCCCCCACACCTGCCGGGGCCAGTGAGGATGCCTTCTGCATGCCTGCAGCGGGGTGAGCAGAGCTTCTGTGAGGCTCTTCGGAAGCTTTACCCCTGTCCTCTGGGGTCTGGGAATAGGAGGCCTGACTTGCCCCAGTGAAGTCTCCAGGCCTGCACTGCATGTGGTACCCACAGAAGCCTTGGGCAGAGGCAAGCGTGCCTGCGGCCTCATCACTGCCTAACAAGGTTGAGCCAACTAGGAAAGATGACTCTTTATATCTGTGTGTGGCTGGATTGATGAAGAGGGGAAGACGGCAAGGGACAGGGAGAGAAGGAGGGGACTGTGGGAGGGACTAGGAAGGGGATTCCTGTTTTCTCTTCCCTCTGAGGTCCTAAACAGCAAGCTTGTTGATCCAGGAAAACCGGTGTGGTATTAGGTGTAAGTGACAGGTGGAACACAGCTGTAGGTCTGATAGCAGGATCAGCTCCATGGGAAAGAAACTTCTGTAACTGCTTTTCTTTGTTAAAATAATATTGAAAAAGAACGCTGGGCATGGGGGCCCACGCCTGAGATCCTAGCACTTGGGGAGGCTGAGGTGGGGGGATTACTCGAGGCCTGGAATTTGAGGCAGCAGTGAGCTATGATGCCTGCACTCCAGCCTGGGCAATGCAGTGAGATCCGGTCTCAAAAACAAACAAACAAATGTATATCGAAACAAATATATATATGTTTAGAACATACGTATATAGAAGCCCCTGTTCCCGCTCTGATCTGCCGGCTCCAGAGGGCTCTGAAAACATGATGGTTTCCTCTCAATTAACACAAATGGGCCTAAACAATTTCATTTAAATTTCAAAAACTTAAGCTTACCACTATCGGGGCATGTGAATAAAACTTGACCTTGTTGTTTCTAAATTACTTTCATCTTCGCATTTTTCTCTGAACATGGTATCCTGAGGACTGTTTTCCGTCTCTCCTGAAAGGGGAGGGAGAGACGTGTGTTACTACAAACACCGAACACTCGGGCTGTGGTTCTGCTAATGTTAATGTTCTTTGGATGTGTTTATAAGAGGAGCAGTTTTGGAGCCTGGGGTGTGTGACCTTTCACCTGTTCAAATGTCACAACTTTGGGAGCTTGACCCGCAGAGCCTTCACTGTGGCCGGCAGAGACAGTGCCCCTGTCGCCAACCAGAGAGAACCCCTGTGTGTGGCTTTGCTAATCAGGTGCAATTGAGTATCTGGAGGCCCAGGCACAGCATCTGGGTGAACGCTACGGACTCAGCAAGTCATTGCTAAAGGCATGATCAATAATGGGAGTCAGTAGCGTCCCGGCACTCCAGGGTAGGTGACAGATGAAGGGAGTTCTCACTTCCCTCAGGGCTCTTTTGTTTCGTTCTGCTTGTATTTTGAAACAGACTCTCACACTATTGCCCAAGCTGGAGTAGAGTGGCCTCCTCGTAGCTCAGAGCAACCTCAAACTTCTGGGCTCAGGTGATCCTCCTGCCTATGGGCGCCCAGCACAGCACCTGGCTATTGTTCTGTTTTCAGTAGAGACAGCGTCTGGTTCTCGCTCTGGCTGGTCTCTGAACTCCCAAGCTGAAGGGATCCTCCC
>CAUYTI010016416.1:0-18099 GCA_963575145.1 Galago senegalensis | reverse complement strand
TTTCTTTCTTTCTTTCTTTCTTTCTTTCTTTCTTTCTTTCTTTCTTTCTTTCTTCCTTCCTTCCTTCCTTCCTTCCTTCCTTCCTTCCTTCCTTCCTTCCCTTTTTTTCGTAGTACTATATATCACTCTGTTCCTCTGGCTAGATTGTCCATGACCTCAGTCTTGCACACAATGATATCCAACTATCCACTGAAGTGATACTCCAAGGGTTCATAGGTGAGAAATACAATACTTGACTACCCTTTCTATTTGAGTACAAACACAGTGGGAGATCAGGGCTGAGGTTGTCTTTCTGTTGATCAGCCTTGTTTATAACATAAGACCTCAAGGGCTCTGCCCAAATTGGCTGCCCAGAGCATAGAAATATTGTTGTCATGCATATGATATGTTACTGAACTTTACTTAAGATATAAACCTATCAAAGACTTTGAGGATTGTCCAATCCTAAGGCCTTAGTGACATATTGGGAGGATGTCAGGTCTATTTTACATATGCATGGCGAGAGATCACCACAATTATGCATAGACCTGTTTTATCCCTATCCTGTTTCCTTATTTATTGTGCATTATACATGTGATCCAACATAACTCTTCAGTGTGCATTGTGGCCAAAAATCCAAAAGTCTAAATACACTTAGCAAGGAATTCAGAATTGATGGAAATTTCAAGATAGGTTGGTATTTCCCATGACCAACATACATAACTGCAGTATGGCATACACTACTGAACACAGTGCCTCACCGGATTTCAGGAGGGAAACTTCAGTGAGATACCTACCGTACAGAATAAGCCTATTTCAAAAAAAAGAAATAAAATATGAAAAGTAGTACTGGTAATTCTGTGATGTACCATTTAGGTCTCTCAAATCATTGTCCATACATTAGACTCTTTTTGTTGTTCGATAATATCCCAGGGAAGCGTTAGGTATAAACCATACTCTTCCAATTGATTATAAATCCATGACTTGAAAAGAAAAGGATGGGTTGTTGAATTCATTGGTAATGTTTACAAAACAAAATTTAGGAAGTAGAAATTAAGTATGGAGAAAAGAACTCCACTCTTTGTATCATTTTGAACCCAACAACACATATGAACAGCAAATATACATGCTTAGTAGGAATAAGTTTAAGATTAACAATGGTAATCCAGGACAACACTCATTGTTATGTCATCAATGATGAGCATGTAGTGGTTTCATCCTGGAATGTCATGGGAACCAGGCTTATGGTCAATGATACTGGACTTTTCTGCTCACTTCAACTAGTATCCTGCAAGTATTTATCCAGAACATTTCTTAGCCTTCATTCACAGACAGAGAAGTTGTCTCCCATTTGTGCCTCATCCATTACATGAACAGCTGAGATTCCAGGTACTAGGCTGACATAGCAGTTGAGATTTTGTACACCAGTGAAACTCAGGCTACATTCTCAATGTTAAAATTGCATAGAGACTCTTAAGTAGAATGCACTTTATTCTTTTTTATTTTTTCATTTTTTTGAAACAGAGTTTATCTTTCTCACTATTTGTAGTATGCTGTGCCTTAAAAGCTCAGAGAAACCTCCATATCCTGGGCTCAAGTGATTATTTTGTGTCAGCCTCCTCAGTAGCACAAGCCTCAATGTCCAGCATTTTTTATTGCAGATTTCCTGAAACCATTTTTGATCTAACCACCCTCATGTTGAGTCACTATTCAACATCAAAATTGGATATTTTTAAAAATAGGTTGTGAGACTGGGGTGGTTCTTTATGCCTCTCATCTTGGCAATTTGGGAGGCCCATTCAGTTGGATTGTGTGAGCTTCTTAATTGGAGACTAGACCCAGTACTAGTGAGATACTCATCTCTGAAGTATATAAAATGGCTGGATGTTATGCAGCCTCCTAGCATGCCAGTTGATGAAATAGGTTCACTTAGTGAGAACACTTGAAGTTTGCTGTGACCTATGATAGCAGTATAGCTTATCAAATCCCACAGAATAAAACTGTATCAATAAAAAAAATGGAGAAAATCATTTGTATTGGAGCTACTTCTCATTTTTACTTTTTTTTTTCTTTTTATAGTGATAGACTTACTTTTTTAAAAAATCATTCTCAGTAATGTTCTGTGACATCTAGAGTACACAGCAACCTCTAACTTTCCAACTTCTAGGCTTAGGTGATTTTCTTCTCTTAGTCTCCTGAGTAGTTGGAACTACATGTGCATGCCACAATGACTGGCCATTGTTTCAGTTTTGACCATAGATCTAGTGTTGAAAAATTTTCCCCAAATTAGCTGTCAACTGGATAAATAATTCTCTCATAGGGAAATTTTTTTTGACTCTGAGGTAACTTAGGTTTTTCTAGTCATTCTAAACTGTCACACAGTGAATTTTTTCCTGAATTCAGGTTGCTTTTTTTTTTTTCAGACTACAATTTCCAAGTTATCCATGCCTCACTTCTGTTGTACTTTTTGATCTAGGCAATATTCCCTTGGCCCAATTAGTTCAAGATCAGAGGCCAGACATCTCTGGATGGCCCCAACTCATCAGATCAACTGGCTGACTCCTACAGAAACAAACACAAATAAAATTGTCTTGAATTATTGTTTCCTCCTAAACCTGGGGAGTACAATAAATTTCCTCCTTTATGTAGTTGGGTATTCCATCTTCTTACTAAACTTTCCTTGTAACTTCCCACTTGGAAAATGTACCTAACAACATTTCCTTCCTTCTTTCCTTCTTTCTTTCTTTCTTTCTTTCTTTCTTTCTTTCTTTCTTTCTTTCTTTATTTCTTTCTATGAGACCCAATATGACTCTGATACCCAGGCTACATTGTCTTTGACCACAGCATTACACACAATGACATCCTGATCTTAAGTTGAAGTGATCTGAAGTGGTAGTTGAAGTGATCTGAAGTGGTCATCTTGCCTCAGTCTACAGAGTAGCTGGTATTAGAGATAAGGGATACCACAGTTGACTATCCTTTCCATCTGAGAAGAATAATGGTGAGAGATCAGGGCTCAGGTTGTCTTTCTGTTACTCAGCCTTTTTTCTAACACAAGAGCTCAGGAAATTAGCTCATTTTGGCTAATCAGAACATCAAAATATTGTAGTCATGCATAGCATAAGTCATTTAAGTCTACTTCAGAAATAAGCCTATCGGGGAATTTGAGGATTGCTCAATCCTAAGGCCTTGGTAACAGAGAGGGAATATGTAAGGACTATTTTACCTATCTGATGTGGTAGTTGACCAAACTATGCATGGATCTCTTTTATCCTTATCAGATTTCATTAGTTATTGTGTATTATAAGTGTGAGCACACATAGCTCTTCAGAGTACATTGTGAACATGAAGCCAAATTTTAGACAGACCTAGGACTGATCCAGGATAGATGGAAATTTAAAGATAGTTTGATATTTCCCATGATTAGCATTAATAACTACATGTATGGAGTACACTATTGGGAAAATGTTTGCCAGATTTTGAGAGGGAAACTGCATTTATAAACTTATCATCTGAAAAAAATCTCTTCTAGAGAAAGAAGTAAAACATCATGAAAAGTAGAACTGGGAATTTTGTGACATACCGTTTAGGTCTGTAAAATAATCGTCTGATCATTAAATTGAATTTCTTGTTCTATAAAATCCCAGGGCAGCACTAGGTAAAAAACCACACTCTTCCATTTGATTATAATTCCATGACTTGAAAAAGAAAGAATTGGTTGTAGAATCCTTTAGCCATGTTTACCAAACAAAATTTAGGAGCAGGATTGACTGTGGAGAAAAGAATCCCACTCTTTGTAACAGTTCGAACCCAACAACAAAAAAAGGACAACAATTTTGCATGCTTAGCAGAAATAGTATTAACCTTGAATATGATAAGCCAGGGAAGCACCCATTATGATGTTATCCATGGTTAACATGTAGTGACTTCATTTGGGAATTTCTTGGGATCCAGACTTCTCTCAAAGATACTAGACTTTTATGCTCACTTCAACTGGTGTCCTGTTTGTGTTTGACCCAGGACATTGGATAGCTCTCCACCCAGAGACAGAGAAGTGATCTCCTAGTTGTGCCTTATTGATTATATTCATGGCTGAGATTCCAGTCACTAGGTTTACACAACAATTGAGGTTTTGTATGGCAGTGAAACTCAAGCTGCATTCCAGATGGTAAAACTGCCTAGAGACACTTAGATAGAATACCCTTTCTTCTTCTTATTCTTTCTCTTCTTATTCTTCTCCTTCTCCTTCTACTTCTGTTTTAAGCTTATCAGGTTTCATTAGTTATTATGTATGATACATGTGACCCAACATGTCTTCAACATGCATTGTGGCCAAGAAGTCAAAAGTTTAAACACACCTAGAACAGAATTCAGAATGGATGGAAATTTAAAGATAGATTGATATTACCCATGATCATTATAAATAACTGTAGGTATGGAATACACTACTGGACACAGTTCCTCACCAGATTTCAAGAGGGAACCTTCAGTGAGACATCAATCATCCAACCCAAGCCTATTCTGGAGAAAATATACAAACAGCATGAAAAGTAGAACTGACAATTTTGTTATGTACCATTTAGGTCTGTAAAATCATTGTTCAATCACCGGGCTCAATTTCTCCTTCTATAACATCCTAGGGCAGAACTAGTTATAAGCCACATTCAATTGATTCTAAATCTGTGACTTGAAAAAGAAAAAATGAGTTGTTGATTCCCTTGGCCATGGTTACAAAACAAAATTTGGGAAGCAGGGATTGGGTGTGAACTAAAAAACCACACTCTTTGTAATAGTTTGAACCCAACAAGAAGTCTGGACATCAGGAGATTACTGAGGCCCCTGTGGGATAGGGGCACTTATATGCATAGAAGAGGGTGGCAGGGAAGAGAAAATAGGACCCTGAGCAAGAAGCATAAGTGGGGGTGTTGGACCCCATCTTCTGCATGGTCCCACTATGGCCGCTTGCCAATCATGCAACCCATGCTCAATGGAGCAGTGCAGACCACCAGGGGAGGAGGGAGCCCATGGTGCCCTGGGTAGAAGTGATCTTGGATGTATTGATTTTTGGTGATTTTATTTTTCTTGTAGATCTATCATGTCACAATTTGAGTTTGGAAAAAAAGAAGGATAACATGATGTCTCCAGTCAAATTCAAAAAGTATAAGGAGATAATAGCAGAGTACAATACTCAGGTCAAAGATATCTGTGCTCAGCTCACAGAGCAGATGAAATGCCTGGACTTTCAGTGTAGAGCTGTTACAGGATCTCCAGAACTTCTTCAGAAAGAAGGCTCATATTGAGATTGACTACACCCACAATAAGTAGAAGCTGGCTGAGTGCTTTCTTGCCAAGATGTACAGCACCAAAGACCAGCAATTCAAGAAAGATCAGAATGTCTTCTCTCCAGTCAACTGCTGTATTCTCCTCTTAAACTATGTGAAGTGGGAAAGCAGGGACCACACCTACTTGAGTAATATATACTTGAATAACATCATTCCTTGATTTGTCCAAGTCAGCAAGGTCACAGGAAAACTCTTTAAAAAGAGTAAAGATGTTGGCCAGCAGTGCTAAGATGATTTGATGAACATTCTGAACGAGATCTATTCAGTCATGAGGACATTTCACATGTACAATGCCAACAGCATTAGTGCTGAGAACAAACTAAAGGAGGTGGAGAATCAGGAGGAGAAGCAAATGGGAAAATCAGCAAAGCAGGTTAACAGGCAGAATCCATACTCCCCAGATTCCACAGCCCACATTTGCATTGAGGAGAAACATGTGTGGCGGAGTTCAGTGAAGAAGATCAAGAAGATTAAGAAGTACCAAACCAAGTACACAGAGACTAAACTGAAGGGCATTAAAACCTGGAATGAGTATTTAGTGGATTCCGAGGCAACCAACACATCTGTCTTCAAGTATGACATCCACAATCTGTCTGACCATATTGATTGTTGTGACTTAGGCTACCATTCTGGCCTGAACCAGGCTCTGCACACCTTCCTCTCTGACTAAGGAAGATGTCAAAGCATGAAGGTCTGGATGCCATTGAGAATGCAGTGTAAAATATGGTTGCTACTGGTGATAAACTGCACCTCATGGAGATGTCTTCTGCCCCCTTATGAAGTGTGAGTTCCAGTCCCACATGGGTAATATGGATTCCCAGCTCTGTTCCCAGCAGCCTGTCCATAGTGAACTGTTGCAGAGATGCCAACAACCGCAATCTCATTTATCCACTCTAAAGATTGAGAATAAAGAAATAAAGAAGACAATGGAGGCAACCTTACAGAACATCCAGGACATTGTGACTGTTGAAGATTTTGATGTGCCTGACTGCTTCCAGTACAGCAACTCCTTGGAGTCCATCAAGTTCACAGTCTCAGGAACCTTCATGAGCAAACCTAGCATTGCTAAGAGGAGAGCCAACTAGCAGGAGATAGAGCAGTTTTATTTAACAAAAATAAACGAGTACCTCGAGGGCAGGAACCCCATCACCAAATTACTAGCCAAGCACAACTTTCTGCAGAAACTCCTAGGAGAAAGCAAACAAATTATAGTCTATCCAGGTGTAGCTCAACTGTGAGGAAACAGGACTCAATCCAAGCAATTATTTTGGTAATGTACAGCTATATCCAGTTTATCAGCAGACATTGACTACAACATGAAGGAATTTTTTGGGTTTCAGGATCCCAGGTAGAAGTGAATGACATCAAAAATGCATTTGAGAGAGAATAGGACCCCCTGTCTGGAGACCAGAATGACCATAACATGTATTCCATGCGTAGTTTCCTGAAGCATTATTTCCTGGAGATGGAACACCCTTTCTTTTCCAAGGACATTTCATGACATAATGGCCTGTGTTACAATGGAAAACTTACAGAAGAGATCTCTGCATTTTGGAAAGTCCTTCTGGTCCTGCCCAAACCACTTTGATAATACTGAGATACTTCTTTGCCTTCTTCAATCTGTTAGTAGCCTCCCAGTGAACAACTGGATTGTGTCTTTATTTGGTTACTGGAAGTTTCCAGATGGACTTGAGTCTATGTGTCTATCACACACACAAACAAACAACAAAAAAATTGTATAGCACCTTCTGTTTACAGTGCTAGGCCAGAAGAAAGAATACATTGTTAAAAAGTAGATGAAAACTCGGTCAGCACCTGTGGCTCAAAGGAGAAGGGAGCCTGCTGCATATGCCACAGGTATGTGGCAGGTTCAAACCCAGACATGGCTAAAAACTTCAAGAAAGAAAAAAGAGAGAGAGAGAGACGCGAGAGGCAGGCAGGGGAGGGAGAGGGAGAGAGATAAAGCCTTGATACCGTTTCACTAAAAAAAAAAAGGGTAAATAAAGAATTTAAAAAAACCGGAGAGCAACTACACATGCTTAGCATAAATAAGATTAAGCTTAAATATTGGAAATCAGGGCAAGACTCATTGTGATATTATTCATGGACAACATGTAGTGGCTTTATCCTGGAATGTCTTTGTATCCAGGCTTCTGGTCAAAAATAATCATGGGACATTTCTGTGCATTTCAGCTGGTGTCCTACAAGTGTTTGATCCAGAACATTTCTTAGCCCTCCATCGTCAGAAAGAGAAGTGATCTCCCATTTGTGCCTTATTGATTACATTAACAGGAGATATTCCAGTAGGTAGACTGACCCAACAGCTGAGATTTTGTACAGCAGTGACACTCGAGCTGCATTTCAGATGGTGACACTGCATAAAGACACATAAATAGGGTGCTTTTTAAAATTTTTTTGAGAGAGGGCTTCACATTATTACTCTGGGTAGAGTATTGACTCATCACAGCTTACAAAACTTCCATCTCTTGGGGTCAGGCTATTTTTTTGCCTAACACTTCCAGTAGATTGAATTACGGTCACCAACCTCAGTGCTAATCTGTTTCTTGCTGCAGATTTCCTGGGACCATTTTCAAAATCACCACCCTCATGGTGAGCTATCACTTCAGACATCAAAAATGGGATATTTTTCAAACTAGCTTTTGTGGCTAGGAGTGGTTCTTCATGCTTCTCATCTTAGCAATTTGGGAGGCCCAGTCAGTTGGATTGTTTGAACTTCTGAATTGCAGACTAGACTCAGCAATAGTGAAATACCCATCTCTGGAGAATAAAAAATTCCCAGATGCTATGCAGGCTTCTGGCATGCCAGTTGAGGGAATATGTTCATTGGACAAGAACTTAGAAGTTTGCTGTGAGGTATGATACCAGGGTATTCTACCAAAGGGCACAAAAATAGACTGTCTTAATAAATAAATGGAGATAAGGATCTATATTTGAGTTAATTCTCATTTTTATTTTTTAAATAGAGACAGAGACTTACTTTATTTATTACACTGAGTAAAGTTCTGTGGCATCTACAAATTACAGGAACCTACAATTGCCAGGCTTAGGCAATTTTCTTTTCTGTCTCCTGAATAAATGGGAGAACAGGGGAACACCACAATGCTGACTATTCTGTTTACTTTTGAACATGGATCTAATTTTGAAAATTTTCCACTAAATTTGAGGTCAACTGAATAAATTATTTTCTCATAGGAATATTTATGTCTTACAACCCCTATTAGTAAAAACTTCACATTTTACACAACTCTGACCCTTTGGTATTTTAGATTCTTGTAGTAAATCTAAACTGTCCACACAATAAATTCTTAACTCAAGTCAGTTTTTTATGCACACTAAAATTTCTACATTATAGACTACACCCTTTCTGGTGCACTTTTCAATCTGGGCCAATAATCCTTGTTCCAATCAGTCCAAGACTAGGGACAAGACATCTCTGGACGACCCATACCCATCAGATCAACTGGTAGTCTCCTAAGGAACCAAATTTAAAGAAATTTGTCCTGATTCATTGTTCCCTCCTTCCTACAGGGACCACAATAAATCTCTTCCTTTCTTTATTACTGTATTACATCTGCCTACTGATCTTTCCTTGGAATTTCACTCTTGTAAAGTGTATATAGATTTTTTTTTCTTCTTTCTTTCTTTCCTTCTTTTTTATTCTATCATTCTATCCTTCTTATATTATTATTCATGAGACTGAATCTCACTCTGTTCCCCATGTTAGAGTGTCCATGACCTCAGCATTAAAAACAATGACATAGAAGTCTTCAGTTGAACAAAATTCATACTTATTTCAGACTTTGGCCAGTTCTCTGTTCTTGTTTTGCCTAATTAGATTCCTGTTATAATTAATAATCAAAAACCTTTTCAGGTAAAAAGAACTACTGAGCAGAATGTTGCTGTGCTATTGGTTATGGTAGCAGTACAAGCCAATATTTAGAAAGGAGGAAAGGAAGGGGTACAGCCACCCACACTCAGACATGGTAGGTTAGCCTCATATGCTCCCAGAGCAGCGTGGCCCTAAGATGGAATCTCCTTACTCTGAGGACATGCTTGGTTCAGCCAAAAAGCAGAAAACTACAGTTCACTGAAAAGAATGTGCCAGACAGCCACATCAGGTCATAGCTGGGGGCTGAACACTTGTCAAGGCACTGAGCCTTTGTACCTTGTTCCTATCTTTTCATTAACACAATAGTTGCTAATTTTAGTTAAGGGAATAGGGCAACAGAACAGACACTCTGGTGTCCTTGTGCTTTAGCCCTAAGAAAAATGTTCTCATTTTGTACAATTGTATACATGCTCAGTAATTGTGCTGAACTGGCATTTTTATGGCAGTTTCCATGATTTCACTTCACTTTATTAACTATTTGTTATTTTAAACTTCTATTGGATGCTTTAGAGTATATAAGATGATCATTAAAGATAGCACTGAGTACCTGATTGAGCCTTAGTCTCCCTTTCATACTATTCATACAGTCTGAAGTTCTTTTCTCTAAGTCTCTGAACAATTAGCCCCAAGAACAGCAACACTCACAAAGTTCAGTGGCACCATCACATCACGGCAACCTCCAACTCCTGGGCTTAGGTGATTTTCTTCTTTGAGCCTCCAATGTAGGTGAGAGTACAGGTGCATGGCACAACACCTGAGTATTATTTTTAGTTTAAAACACAGATCTAGTATTGAAAATTACGCCTAGTTTAGATGTTAACTGAAAAAATTAGTTTTTCACAGTAAATTATTTTTCTTACAACATCCAATAGTCAAGAACAGATTTTACAGAACTCTAACCCTTTCATACCTTACACTCTTATTGTCACTCTGAACTTCACACAGTGAACTCTTGTTCTCAGTCAGGCTTATTTATGACACTAAAATTTCTAGATTATGCAATCCTTCCATTCTATTTCACTTTTCAATCTAAGCCAATATTCTATTGCCCAAATCAAGTACCAGGGAACAGATATCTCTGGACGATCCCTACCCATCAGATCAACTGGCAGTCTTCTAAGGAACCAACAACAAATGAACTTGTCCTGACTAATTCTTCCCTCCTCCTCCTGGGGACCACAAGAAATCATACCCCTATATGTAGTCCTGTGTTCCACCTGCCTACTCACATTTCCTCATAATTTAGCACTGGGAAGCTGTATCTTGAAAATTTTCCTTCTTTCTTCCTTTCTTTTTTTCTTTCTTTCTTTCCTTTTTTCTTTCCTTCTTTCTTTTTTCTTTCTTTCTTTCTTTCTTTCTTTCTTTCTTTCTTTCTTTCTTTCTTTCCTTTCCTTCTTTCTTCTTCCTTTTGTTATTTTTCATGAGAGTGACTCTCACTCTGTTCCCTATGCTCAGTTGTCCATGACTTTAGCTATGCACACAATGACATCCAACTCTTTGGGTGAAGTGATTCTCCTACCTCTGCCACTGGAGTACTTGGAAGTACAGGTAAAGGATAAAACACTTTACTACACTTTCTATTAGACTAGAAACCAGGTGGGAGATCAGGGATGAGGATGTGTTTCTGTTGCTTAGGCTTGTCTTTAACACAGGAGCTCAGGGGATCTGCCCAATGTGGTTGCCCAGAGCATTGAAATATTGTAGTCATGTGTAGGATAAGTCATTGAGCTGTACTTAAGAAATGAGTTTTGGGGTAATTTGTGGATTTTCCACTCCTCAAGTCACTGTGACACATAGGGAGTATAACAGGAATCTTTTACATGTCCATGGTGAGCAATCACCACAACTATGTATGGATCTCTTCTATCCTTATCAGGCTTTATTATTTATTGTGTATTATACATGTGATGCAACATTCTTCAAAGTGCATTGTGGCCAAAATGTAAAAAGTTTACACACACCTAGCATGGAATTCAGGATTGATGAAAATTTAAAGATAGTCTGATATTTCCCATGATCATCATAAATAACTGCAGGTATGGAGAACACTAATGGATATAATGCCTCCCTAGATTGTGAGAGGGAAACTTCAGTGAGACAATTACCATACCCAAAAAGCCTATTCTAGTGAAAGAAGTCAAACATCATGAAAGTCAGTCTGGGAATTGTGTGATGTACTACCTAGGTATGTAAAATCATTGTCTTATTATTGGGCAAGATTTCTTGTTCTACAACATCCCAGAGTAGCTAATACCACCTGTTGTATAATTAGTAATGTAAGTGACTTCTTCCTCAGGCTTAAATGGCCACCTAGTATCATACGGGACTGAAAGCCAAGATGTGTCATTAACATAAACAGGTACAATTGGTTATAACCAAATAACCACACAGAGTAGTGCTTTATTTGTGACATAAGTCCACTATTCATATTTCTGCCCTTCTACAAGGGGTGACAATAAAACAATTATGGCCAAAAAAAGTTTATCACATTCATTTCCTGTTGAGTGTATTGTAACAAGGCATGAGCCTCATAACACAGTTTTCTCACTTGCTTCCACGTTACTAGGGGCACTCCCCTCATCCAGGACACAGAGGAGCATTTCTATCTTTGTATTAGAGTCAATGTTAGCTTTTTCAATCTGTCTATGACCATCTTGGTGCTTCTCTTTCTCTTCCCAATGGTGAGAGCACAAGTCCTCCAGACTGTGCCTAATTTTTAAATTCTTACCTGAAACCTAAAGTTTAGGTATAGTTCATGTACAAATATAAGCATAACTTCTCCCCCCTTGCATCACATTTTCTGGTACCAAAGCATTTTTTATATCTTTATAACATAAAGGCTGATTTAATTGTGAGGAGTTACCAGTTATCCACAACTTGTATGCTGCAATCTCATTTTCATTCATATTAAGAAAATTCAAAGTAAATACGGTAGAGGATAATCTTTGCCTAGGGTAACATTATACTACTCTCCTCCTTTTTCCTGTTTAATATCATTTCCTTTAATGTTTGATTTTGTATTTCAATTATAGCTTGACCTGTGTTAATGCCAGGTATATCAGTAATATGTTTTACATTATGTAATTTCAACCAAATAACCAAGAAAAAGACATAAAGGCTATGTTAATCAGCTAGATGAAAGTATAACAAATTGTATATAAAAACAGTACACTGTACCCCAAGATAGTATTAATGTACACTGCTATGATTTAATTAAAAAAATTTTAAAAATTCTTGACAGTTATTTGAAAAATAAGCAAATCCATTGTCTTTTTTTAATAGATGATAGTTAAACTGTTACTGAAAAAAATTTCTAAAAATGAGTAATAAATGCATCGACTTTTTCTCATGATAATCCTGATGCCCTCCACCCCAAAAATGAGATACATGTGTATTGAATGAGGTACATAATCTAATTTTACAAATGCAAGAAATTGAGTAACATCCATTTGCCATAATTGATTAGATACTGAGCCTTTGGGATTAACTCTCATAGGTAAAGGGGTGGAAGTTCATGGCTGACAAGTCGGGAAAGAGTGAACAATGGCTTGAGCAGTGTGCCAAGTGACACTATTTCTTTTTTTTTTTTTTAAAGCTTTATTTAATGTTAGTATAATGCAGTTCATGATCTTGTTTAGCTAATAGTACAGGTCTAATTAATTGATCCATAGTGTCATTTTCTCTTGCATTAGGTCTGTGTACCTTAGTATGAGCTCTTGCATGAGTAATATAAATAGGATGCACTCAATTTCTTATTGTTGCAAGGTAGAAAATTATACTGTTAATTTTTCAGTATTCATACATAAAATAACTGTTTCTATTTTGTGTACTACATGCATAGAATACAAGGAGTCACTAATTTTAAATTTTGGCTAGGGTAATCTGTTAATAATAATAGTATAGCAAATAATTCTGCTTTTTGTACATACTTATAATGGGACTGTGGCACTTTATGGGAATTTAAACTTAAATATCAAGCTACACACATTTTACTAGCATCTGTATAAAATGTCTCTGCATTTTCAACAGATTTCAACTTAACAACTTTAGCTAGAATCTAAGAAGTATTTTTAAGAAATTGAATCCTTTTATCTTGTAGAAAATGATTATCTATAATTCCAATATAATCTGAAAAAGCAATTGGCCATTCACAGTTTCAATCAATAAATCAGAAATTTGATTATTAGTGGAACTACAATTTTTTCTCAATATCTTCCAACTGAATGTTTGAAATGCTGTGCTCCTTTCAAGATTACATATGCCATCTTATGTATCTATGTTTCCATCATTTTAGAAGCTTTATTAGGTTAAAAAAAAACACCACTGTACAAATGCTATTTTTCTGGACAACTAATCCAGTGGAAGAATGTATTAGTGGAAATGCATAAATATAGAAATTATTGCTTTGAGAAATTCAGTTAAATTGAGCATCTTGAATATGCTCCTCAATCCATTGTAAGTCTTTTTCATCTTCTGTTTTAAGTTTCCGAGAGCTGTTGATATTAGAATCTTCTTCTAGTATGCACATAAATTTTTAAAAGCATATGTGGGAAATCTGAAAGTTGGTCTAATCCAATTAATATCTCCTAATAATTTTTGAAAATGATTGAGATTACTAAGTGAAACTCTTCTTATTTGGACTTTTTGTGGAATAATATTTTGAGCATTTATATGATATCCTAAATATTCCTATGGCTCTTGACTCTGAATATTTTTAGATATTTGAAGACCTTATTCTTCAATTTTAACACAAGCTAATTGAAATAATTTTTGTAAATTACATCAACTAGGATGAGATAATAATACATCACCCATATAATGCAAACAAATGCTATTTGAAAAATACTCTCTAAATTCTTCTAAAGCCTGATCTACAAACAATTGACACAATTTGGGTCTGATTAAATTCCTTTTGGCAAGACATTCCAATTATGTTTTGTCCTGCTTTTCATTTTTGAAATTTGGGACAGTGAACATAAAGCATTCAGGATTTTTCTGTTGCAAGCAGATTTTAAAACAGCAATCTTTTAGATCAATGATAACAATTGGACAATGCTTTGGTATGAAATTAGGATTGGGGATTACTGGCTGTAAAGAACGCATAGGTTGAATTATAGCATTTATTCATCTTAAGTGAATAAAAATTCTCCATTTACCTGATTTCTTTTTAATTACAAAAACAAGACTGGTCTTCTCTCTTGTGCTTTGTTGTATATGGTCAGCCTGTAATTGTTTTTTAACTACCTAATGAAGCGCTTCAAGTTTTTGCAATGGAAGGGAACAGTGTTCCACCCAAACTGGTTATCTGTTTTAGTTTGCAAAGTGAGGGTGGAGCACTTCTCAGTGACCCCTAAAAAAAAATACTCTAGCAAAAATATCTTTTCTAAGCAGGTTTTTTCACTTTTTGTTTGAACAACATCAGGGTCAGTCTTTAAATTGGGATACATAGGGTCATACCCCATGTTAATCATGATATTTTTGTAACAATAGAAATAGTAGGAATAATAACCATTGTTCACTACTGTTTCATAAAATGTCTTCCACAGAGAGAAATTGCAATATATGCAATAAAAGGATGAACAGTGAGAGCTTGGCCATCAGATCTCTTATAATTTAAAGTTACAGTACTCTGTTCTATATCAGACATTGTCCTAAGCCCCAAAGATGTGGCTCTTACTTTAGTTTTAGTTTTACTTTTCAATGGTAACATTTTCCTAATTATTCAGACCTCCTAGGGCTTGTTTACAATTAACATTCATGTTTTCAAATGTCCCTTGTAAAAGAAGGAGACTCTTCTCCTGGAATGGAACATTCAATTATCATTTGCAAAAGTGCAATGAACTCTGAGAATGGTTCATTTATTCATTGTAATATTTTAGTGAAAATCTATTGAATCTCTTTTTTCTCATCAGGATGGTCTAATGCACACATATTTTACTTGTATTAATAGATTTGGGGTATATAAAATTGTTTCACAGCCTCACATTCTTTTGTTCCAGTTAATTCTTCAAAAGTACCAATGGGTGGATCTTCAACCCTATTACATCAGGCCTAATTTTTTGCTTCCTCTATCCACCATGACATAATTTGAATAAACTGTCCTGGACTCAAGGTGGTACATACTAAGGTTTTCCAATTCTGGGGAATAAATAGTTTTCACGGTAAGAGTTCAGAAGCCCTGTGACATATGGAGAATTAGGACCATATGCACATTCTGCTTCTTTCATATTTTTTAGAATTTAACTTATATTTGGATATGAGAAATATGTACGCTTTTATATCTTTCCTCTTTCATTACATAGCATCCTCCTGTACCAATGAAGATGCAAGGGCAATATGGAAGTGACACAAGGGCATTCTGGACAAGATTAAAAGTATAAGAGTCAACTGGAAAATGGACTCTAGTAATACACATAGAACTTCTCAGATCAGGCCAAAATGGGTATTAACCAGGAGGCTCTGCAAGAGACCAGGAACCATCCTGCCACTTAAGAGGCCATTTAAATGCAGTAGCAGGCAGTCTGAGAGTTTGAGGAGTAAAGCTAGGGGGAGCTTGGACTCTTTTATCTATATTTTGTAATCCTTCTTTCAGCATTTATCTTAGATCTTCTATATCTTCAGGTTTTGAGCTGCTTGTAACACACTCACTCTCACAGTCAATGAGATCTTTTTGTCAGAATCCTTGCTTTTCTTAACTTCCTCATCAGAGTCATTAGATGAACCTTCATTTTAGGGCTTTTCATAGGTTCATCATAAATTGGCTGTACCTTCTCTTGCTCCACTTTTGGAGGAGAGGGTGGAGAGATTAAGTCTCTCATTTCTGAGTCAGACTGGAAAGTTTCCAGGGTGGACTTAACCAAATAGTAAACATTGCATACATCTTTTTTTTTTTTATGAAGTCACTCCTTTGATGAACTCTCTTGAGTGTCCAACTCACATTGATTGATAATTTGTAGTTTAATTGAGTCTTTCTTTTGGAAGTAAACCTATAACAATGTTTAGGTAACACCTGAAACAATTCTTTCAGAACATTTTGACAGTAATACCTTAATAAAACAATAATATTTTCAAAAAGAATATAATGTTCTTCTAAGGATTGAGAATTACCCATTGTCCTTAATAACTCTTCCTAAATGCTAGGTGTCATGCATACTCACCACATGGCCAGAACCTCCTAGTTTCAAAATCCAGAACCTACGTTAAGTATGCACCTGCTGAGCAGGAGACAATCCCAAAGAAGAGAGCCCTGATGTTCTCACAATGTTGATCGTGTTATCTGATCCTGCCAACTATGCCAAATATTCTCATGTGTTTCTGAAATTTAGATGGTGATGCAGAGTATAGTTTTGCTATTGAAATTGTACGGAGGTCTTCAGCCATTACTTGTCTTGTAGTGAACTTCTTTATATCTTCCCAGCTCCTATAGCCAGTGTTGCAAATACACAAAGTTAATCAATAATCATACCATTACTTCACTAACATATTGTAAAAATAAATAAATAAATTAATTAATTAACCTTTCCATGGTGCTCGCTAGTCTACTGATCAGGTGATACACATTCTTCTAAGTAATCTATTATTCTCAAAATAGTAATCAGAGTCAACCACATTGTCAAATTTATAGCCCACTTATTGATAAATTTAAGAAACTGCTTTTGGGGAGAAGGCTGCTTGCTTCCCTGCACTTTGAACACTCAAGCCATCTGGAAGCTGTAACTTAATCTTGTACAACCACAATTTGAAGGTGCCTGAGACATGCAGATGATGCTCATCATCTTCCTTCTCAGCTTCAAGGCAGAGATTTTACATCCTGTGTACCATGTGAAAGGCCTTGGGGTTCTGATTTAGCGCCTCCTAGAGTATGGGAAAACAAAACTTAATATTGTCCGCTGTCAGAAACAACAAAGGTAAAGACATATAGGCTTTTCACCTATAAGAGAGAGAGACTTATTTTATTTATCACACTCAGTAAAATTCTGTGTCATCTACAGATCAGGACAACCTCCAACTCCTGGGCTTAGGTGATTTTCTTCTCTCAGGCTCCTAAGTAACTGAGAATACAGGTACATGGCAAAATGCCTGGCTATTATTTTTACATTTGACCATGGAACTAGTGTTGAAAAATTTCCCCTACTTTTGTTGTCAACTGGAGAAATTATTCTCTCATAACTAATTTTTTTTTCCTACACCCCTATTTTTTAAGACTGCAGGGACGTGTCTGTGGCTCAAATGTGTAAGGTGCTGACCTCATGTGCCAGCATTGGCTGGATCAAACCCAGACATGGGGATGGTGTTTGTGAGTGAAGGAGTAGGGTGCTGGCCTCATATTCCAGAGGTGACAGGTTCAAACCCAGACCTCGCCAAAAACTGCCAAAAAAAAAAAAAAAATTCAGATTTTACATAACTTAGGACCAATTGTATCTTAGATTTTTGTAGTGACTACACTGCCCCCACAGTGAATTCTTGGACAAAGTCAGGGTTTTTATGCACACTAAAATATCTAGATTATAGACATCACCTGTTCTGTTGCACTTTTCAATCTCTACCAATAGTCCCTTTCCCTACAGGACTCCTTTACAACTCTCACTCTGTTCCCCAGGCTAGATTGTCCATGAATTCAGCCATATACACATGACATCCAACTCTTTGTTTGAAGTGACACTCCAAGTGATCCTCCTGCCTCAGTTGATATTATAGGTAAGGAATTCAACACTTGACTACCCTTTCTTTTTTTTTTTGTTTTTTTTTTTTTGAGACAGAGCCTCAAGCTGTCCCCCTGGGTAGAGTGCTGTGGCATTACAGCTCACAGCAACCTCCAACTCCTGGGCTCAAGCGAGTCTCTTGCCTCCGCCTCCCAAGTAGCTGGGA
>CAUYTI010016415.1:0-12353 GCA_963575145.1 Galago senegalensis | reverse complement strand
TCCCTCTTTTCCTCCACCCTGTTGATCTTACTCCCTATCCAGATTCTGAACTCAATTTCTGACATTTCAGATAACTGTTTATGTAGTGGGTCTTCCATTGTGTCTACTCTATCCTTCTTTGGGGACGTTACTCTACTCTGGTTCTTCTGGTTGCCAGAGTTTTTCCGCTGATTCCGTCCAATGTTGAATTTGCACCTTTCGGAAACCATCCCTAAAACCCTTCTGCCAGTGAATTCTTCTAGTTTTCTCCTGGGTACAACCCAGCAAGACCCTGGGAGGCGGGGCCAGCAGGCGGGGTGATGCAGCCCACCCCTACAGGAGTCAGTGTAGCCGTCAAGGCCCTGGGAGGCAGGCGCAACCTGCCCCAGCAGAAGTCAGTTGTCTTTGCTGGCTACCAAAGCCCCAGAGACAGGTACACTGCTGGCGGGATGGCGCGACCCTCCCAGGCAGGAGCTGCTGGCAACAGCAAGCTGGCAAGGCCAGGTGAGAAGGGCGTGCGACCTGCCTCTGGCGGGATGGCACAGCTCACTCTGGTGGGAGGTCACAGTGATCACATGCGAGGAGGTCCCAGGAGGCAGGCGCACGTCTGTGCGACCTGCCCCAGCAGAAGTCAGCTGCTGTCGCGATTTGCCAAGCCCCAGAGGCGGCATGTACGCTGCTGGCTGGCTGGCGCAACCCTTCCCCACTGGAGCTGCTGGCGACTGCCAGCTGACAAGACCCTGGGAGGTGGGCGCAAGACTGCCCTCCCTGATCACCAAAGCCCTGGTGGCTGGAGCATGACCCTCTTAGGCAGGGGCTGGTGGTGATCCAGGGCCAGGGAGCCCCAGGAGGCAAGCGTGGGTTGCTTGACCAGGAGTCAATGGAAGCCGTGGGCCAGCAGGGCTCCGGGAGGTGGGCGCGGCTCAGTGACCTGACCCAACAGAAGTCTATCACTGTCAAGGGCCCCCAAAGCCCTGGAGGCAGATGCCTGGGGGTGTGCAGCCCTCCCTGTTCGCCTTCAGTCCCGTTAACCGGCACCAAGGTCTCGGGAAGTGAAGTGCAGATAGCAGCCAGGGAGACAGCTGAGCACAGAATGCGCTGACTGAGGGGGGTCCAACTGCACACAGAAACTGTGGATCAAGGAGTTCTCCCGGTGAAGGACTGGGACGTGGGGTTGGTCTTGGAAGGGTCGGTGGATGTCGTTCCTGGCTCTCCTCTCCCTGTCCCAGCCGGTAAGGGGAGGTACAGTGGACTGGAAACTCAAAATGGCAGAGAGAATGCCACCTCCACTTTTCTACCTGGGGGAGGGTGTTCCAAGTCTCAACTGGGTCCCTCCAGGGTAGTAAACTTCCCTGTTGGCAGCTCTCACTCGTGGAGTGAGAGAATAGGTCCTTAGTTTATTGGTGGCCTGTAGGAGACTCGGAGGAGCGGTTGAAGAGGAAACAAAGGAAAAGCACACCTTTCTTGGGGGAGGGGATGGGCGCTATTCCTTTGGAGAGATTTATGTACCTGTGGATTGTCCTCTAGGAGTCTCCGCCTATCTCAGAAGAGGTGTCCTGCCAGTATCACTCTTCTCTCTCAGCTGGGCTCCCAGTTTTCGACTTTGTTGGGGGTTTCTCTGGACTTTATCCTTTCCTCTGAACAGGAGCTTCTGTCGGAGACTGGTGTCTATTGGCCATCTTGACCACCTCACCTATTTCTTTTTACTTTTTAAAATGTGGCTATTAGAAGATTTTAAATTACACATGTGGCTAACACTGAACAGTGATGCTCTAGACTGTGGTCCCCAACCCTGGGCCATAGACTGGTACTGGTCTATGGCCTGTTAGGATCTGAGACACACAGCAGGAGGTGAATGGCAGAGGAGTGCGTGAAGCTTGATCTGTATTTACAGCCACTCTCCATCCTTTGCATCACTGCCTGAGTCCCCTCTCCTGCCAGATCAGCAGCAACATGAGGTTTTCACAAGAGGGTGAGTCCTAGCATAAACTGTGCATGTGAGAAATCTCAGTTTCATGCTCCTTGTGAGGACTAATGCCTGATGATCTGAGCTGGAGCTGAGGTGGTGATGCTAGTGTTGGGAAGCAGCTGCAAATACAAGTTATCATTAGCAGAGAGGTTTGACTGCCCAAGGACCATAATAAACTAATTGCTCACAGACTTGTATTAAAACCAGCCTATGGAAAAACCAGTCTATGGAAAAATTCTCTTCCATTGGTTCCCAGTACCAAAAAGGGGACCACTGTTCTAGGACATAACAAATATGAGTCTGTTAAATACCTAGCTTTTCATCTTCCCTCACTCCACTCTTCCTGTACTTCTCCCAAAGTTACAAAAATTAATTAAGGCACCCAACTGCCATCTATGTCTATTTGCAAAATCTGTTTTCTTTTAATTTCAAAATAGTAAGGGGGTATAAATGTTTTCAGTTGCATGGATTACTTTTGTAAGGCTTGAGTCCCAAATAATTTCCATTGTACCTGTTAAGTATAAACTATGCGTCCATTAAAGGGCTAACATCCAGAATCTATGAAGAACTCAAACAAATTAGCAAGAAAAAAAATCTAGTTAAAAAATAGTCAAAAGACATAAACAGAAGTTTTTCAAAAGAGGATAGACAAATGGCCAATAAACATGAAAAAATGGTTAATATCATTAATCATCAAGATAATGCAAATGAAAATCACAATGAGATATCACCTTACAACTATTAGAATGGTTATTATTAAAAAGTCCAAAAACAATAGATGTTGACATGGATGCAGATAGAAAGGAATACTTGCTTATACACAGTTGGTTGGACTGCAAATTAGGACACCCTCTATGGAAAACAGTATAAAGATTTCTCAAAGAAGTAAAAGGATACCTATCATTCTATCTAGCAGTCTCACTACTGGGTATCAACCCAAAGCAAAATTCTGTTTTATTTTTTATTTTCTGCTCTTATCAAAACTTAAGCTAGGTTTGAGTCTTCTATAACTTTATTTTCTACTTGTATTGGCTGTAAAGGTATAATCATTTTAATGTACATAGAATATCATAATTTTTAAAAATAGAGCAGTGGATAATTAGAATTATTACCATTTTCCAAGTGAGAAAATTGAGGATGAGATAAAATTTACTTATTTAAACCCAGCCCTGGTCCAAAAAGGCTCTTACCAATCAGGTCAACTCAGAATACAAGTAACATAAGTGGCTTTTCCAAGAAGATACAGAGACACTAGAGTACTAGAAGAACTAGTACTGGAATGATCTTCTTAGTTTTACTACTAGAACAGTGGTTCAGACCCACTTTCCCATTACCAATTATGAAGTGTAACTTTTTACAAAAAAATTAGCTTTTTAAAGTTTAAAACTTTTTAACATTTAAAAGAGCAAAGTTTTAGCTGAGTGTTCTATACTATATAGCATATACCATGTTTCCCTGAAAATAAGACACTGTCTTATATTTTTTTTTCTCAAGAAGACACACCTATGATTTATCTTATAAGGGTACATGTGAATCTTTCTAAATGTGAATTATAAATGTCTTAACACAACAACTATGAGAATGACATGAAGGCTATGTTGGCCAACTGGATGAAAGTATTTCAAATTGTACATGGAAACAACACACTGTCCCCCATGATAATATTAATGTACACAACTATGATTTAATTAAAAAAAAAGAACTCAAGAATAATAGCAATAGTAGAAATAATACTGTGTATTCTTAAGTCGTATAAATTGTTTCAAAAATGGTAAAAAGTTGACGTCTGCCTAATCTGGTAAATTGGTGAGATTATCACCTTGCCTTCAGATGAGGTAAGTGAGGTACAGAGAGTTTGACTTTATCTCTAAGGGTAATGGGACCAAGCAAAGGAGTGTTTGAACTAACAATTTTGGCCGTAACTTCCAAACCTGCAATATATATTTTATAACACATGGGATCTCCAGGAACTAGGAACAGAAAGGTAGGAAATAATAATGGTTGTCACTTTCGATTGTCCGGCCACAAGCCGGGCGCCGTACAGAGCCTAAGAATCATTTTATCTTTTTTCTCTACAAGTTTATAATGGCCATCATCTTTGCTCAGCGAGAGTAGGGTCCAAGATCTCACTACATGCATTCGGCAAGATCATACATTTGAAGACGATTGTCATCATGCTATTAGTTTCTCAGGTGGTGGCATTTCCGTGGATTAATCAATTCGCTTGCTTTTGAGTGTGTTTATATACTGACTACTTAATGAGTTGACCTCCTCACTGCTCCAAGATGTGGATGGAATTGGACACCACTCCAGAGACATGGAGGAAATAGTCCCACAATTGTTGGACTCTGATCAGACATTTTATGCCATGTAATTTTATTGAAGGAGCAGTTTCCAGAAATTTCTGTGCAGGAGGCAGTGAGTTTATTTCCAAACATTGACTTGTGCTGATTATCTTGTTCAGTATCACCAGTCCTGAGAGCAGCCTGCAGAATTTAATAGCTTACCTGGAGTTTGGGGTGTAAGAAAACAAAACCCAAACTTCCATACATAGCTGGCTTAAAGGGTCAGTTGCAACTGGAACCCCAGGCTCAAGCTGTGTTTGCAGTGCTATAAACTAAAAATAATATCCTAAACCCTCTTTTCCCCAAATAACTGAATGGAGGTCTTTTTTGACCAAGGGGACTCCAGAAAACTTTAACACTGATTTCCTTGCCATGAAGGGAAGGTGTCATTGTACCAACTGCTTTCTAAAGTGTAGACTAATTGTAAACAGGACTTCAGGCCATGCCAGACTAAGGCCATGTCAGCTTACTTTGGGCTGTATGAGGTGGGGAGTGCTGTAATCCCAGTACTCTGGGAGGCCAAGGCAGGTGGATTGGCTGAGCTCAGGAGCTGTAAGCCAGCCTGAGCAAGAACAAGACCCCATCTCTACCAAAAATAGAAAAACTAGCTGAGCATTGTGGTGGGTGCCTATAGTCCCAGCTAATTAAGAGGATCGCTTGAGCTCAAGAGTTTGTTTGCTTTTGGCTATGATGATGCTACAACACTCTACGCAGGGTGACAGAGTGAGACTCTGTCTCAAAAAAAAGAAAGAAAAGAAAAAGAAGAAAGGAAGGAAGGAGGAAAGAAAGAAAGAAAGAAAGAAAGAAAGAAAGAAAGAAAGAAAGAAAGAAAGAAAGGAAGGAAGGAAGGAAGGAAGGAAGGAAGGAAGGAAGGAAGGAAGGAAGGGAAGGGAGGGGAAGGGAAGGGAAGGGAAGGGAAGGGAAGGAAGGAAGGAAGGAAGGAGGAAAGAAAGGAAGAAAGAAAGAAAGGAAGGAAGAAAGAAAGGAAGGAAGGAAGGAAGGAAGGAAGGAAGGAAGGAAACAGCTCAGCGCCTGTGGCTCAAGTGGCTAAGGTGCCAGCCACATACACCTAAGGTGGCCAGTTTGAATCCAGCCCAGGCCCGGCAAACAACAATGATGGCTGCAACCAAAAAATGGCCAGGTGTTGTGGCGGGCACCTGTGGTCCCAGCCGCTTGGGAGGCAAAGGCAGGAGACTAGCTTGAGCCCAGGTGTTGGAGGTTGCTGTGAGCTGTGATGTGACAGCTTGAGGCTCCTATCTCAAAAAAATAAATAAATAAATAAAGAGAGAGAGAGAGAGAGAGAGAGAGAGAGAGAAAGAGAAAGAAAGAAAAAGAAAGAAAGAAAGAAAGAAAGAAAGAACGAAAGAAAGAAAGAAAGAAAGAAAGAAAGCAAGCGTATTCTGCCCTTTGCTTCCTTGGATGGAAAAATTTGCATGCGAAGGACCCAAGGGCTTCCAGTATGGACCTGTCCCATTGCATGCATCCTGCAAAGACTGGACACTCTTCTCCACTTTCTAAGACCTGGAGCTATACTCAGGACACAAAAAAAATATCCTAGTAGTTCAATGTTTCTTCAATATCTATTAGCTCCAAGGGGTAGTGTTTAAAATGCAACTCATCAAAATAATGAGGAGGAGGGTGTGATTCAATGTTATCACTGCAGACTGTGAATGTTCCTTGAAGCTCTGTAAATTTGCTCAGGGAGGCGTGTCCTGTGCATTTGGAGGTGTTGGAGCCTGGAACGGCTACATTTCATCAAAATTGGGAGTCAGGGGTTACTTCTCCGCATCCTGTCCTTGCATTCTGCAGACTTGAAATTCAAGCCGTGGACAATTCCGAGATAACAATCTATCCCTCCTTACGTACTAATCAGGCATGATTACTGTTCAATAGGAACAGTCAGGGAGAGCACATGATCGTTTAAATTGAGAGCCGAATAATGGGTCTTGATTAGGAATACATTGAAGGAAACGTAGCTGGGGAAATCAGGGCGTTTCTCTGTTCCCTTTCTGGGTAAAAACACTTGAAATCTGGGGAAGTGGTGCATTTGCACGAATGAGCCCATGAAAATATCCCCCTCAGAATATCTGTGCCTATCTGTCCATACTCAGAATTCTTTCTCCCAAAGTATGACTCCACCGTGCAAAAATCAATACAACCTATTAGCTGAGGTTGAGAAAGGGAGCGGGTGGCTTATTGAATTTTTAATTCAGAAAACCACTCTACCGATATCTTCTAATTTTTTTTTGAGTCATTTTCAGAGGCTTTTGTTTAAACGGGTGACTAAGGGAATATCACAATTACTTAGAAGTAGCAAATTTTGTGGTGCAGAGCTATTAATTTGGGTTGGCGTACTAAAAAAAATGTGCGTATATATTAATTGTTCAAATATTCACAGTAACTGGGTGCATTTCCATGTGGGGATGAATCTATCTTGTAGCTATTTCAAAGCATATTTATTTTAATGTGTATGCTTTAAAAACTAATCAATGTTTCCTCCAAATATATCACAGCAGCAGAAAATATGGACTGTCTATGTGCAGACAGATAGACTACACATTACCCAGAGTTTTTACTGGTAAAAAATGTTGTTTTTAATGGGGTGACAAGAAAAATATTCAAGAAATGAAGAAAATGTTGTATGCTAAGGGTCAAATGCATTAAAGATGCTGATGTTATATCTCAGAGCAAAAGGATATCATTTAAGATATAGCAAGTTAACACCCAGTTAGCAAAAAGGAAAGGTTGGTTTAGGGCTAGAATAGAGAAAAAAATGTGATGTCTTTGAAAGAGGATTAGCTATTGATGCATCTTTAGAACAAGTGAGGACTATATAGCCACGTGGATGCAGGGGGAGTCTATTTTCATTTAGCAAGAATAATATGGAATAAATATTTTTTAAAAAATGAATTCTGGCTCAGCACCTGTAGCTCAGCAGCTAGGGCACCACCAGAGCTGGCAGGTTCGAATCTAGCCCATGCCTGCCAAACAACAATGACAACTACAACCAGAAAATAGCTGGGTGTTGTGGCAGGTGCCTGTAGTCCCAGCTACTTGGGAGGCTGGGGCAAAAGAATCTCTTAAGCCCAAGAGTTTGAGGTTGCTGTGAGCTGTGATGCCACTGCCCTTTACTCAGGATGATAGCTTGAGACTCTGTCTCAAAAAAAAAAAAAAAATTAATGGGTGGTGCTTGTGGCTCAAAGGAGTAGGGCGCCGACCCCATATACTGGAGGTGGTGAGTTCAAACCTACCCCCTCCAAAAACTGCAAAAAAAAAAAAATTAATTAATTAACTAATTAATTAAAAAATAAAAATACGAATTAATTTTAAAAGTACCTACTAGGTACTACAGCAAATGCTATTTTCAAGAAAAGAATAAAGATAGTTTAAAAAGAAAAGTGTAATACATACCCATGGCTATAATGTTACTGGATAAAGAGGGTCTGGCCAGCTGTCGCACTCTTCTAAGGGTGACAGCTTGAGACTCTGTCTCCAAAAAAAAATTAATTAATTAAAAAATAAAAAATATAAATATGAATTAATTTGTAAAGTCTCTACTAGGTACTTTAGCAAGTGCTATTTTTTTTTAAAAAGATAAGGTTGCTATAAAAAGAAAAGTGTAATATATACTCATGGCAATAATGTTACCGGATAAAGAGGGTACCCAGCCATGGGGACAGATCCACCCAACTTTATCTGTCAAAAGGCTGCCATTCTGGAGACCATTGAGTGTGACCTCCCCAAAACTGTTCCAGAATCATAGTTTTATATCTAAAAGTCCAAAGCCAAGACCCCACCAACCCCTATCACGTATAAAAATCAGCACGAACTCAGGGACTTATTACAACATTCCAGTTCAAAAGTTAATTTCCTCAATGAATCCACCAAAACTACTCAAAATAAGGATCATTAGGGTGGGACCTAATATACAAAACGGTACGAATGGGACACAAGGGGTGACGGTCAGGTGGGATCTACATTGGCCAGACCAGCTGTGGTCCGTCCGTCCGTCCCTGCCTGAATAATTGCATTGTCTTGTCACTGGAGTTGCTTTCTGTAAGAATACATTCAAAATGACCAAGCCCATATTCCCTTGAGTTTTATGTTTACAATGCCTAGGGAAGCACAAATTTCATTAAAGAGCTTCAAAAACACTGCATTATATAGAGTGCCTATCTACAGATTAAATGTTCTTCATTTTCTTTTTTTTTTTCATAGCTGTCCCAATGTTGCCTTTTCTCGTTCGATGCCATCTCTCTTCCTGATTGTGGGGACCAGGCTATGGATCAGAAATGTCCTATCTGTAACCTTTTATTTGAACATTAATCCAGTTATTATTTATTTTATTAAATCATAGCTGTGTACATTGATACTATCATGGGGTGCAGTGTGCTGTTTTTAAATACAATTTGAAATACTTTCATCCAACTGGTTGACATAGCCTTCATGTCTTTTTCTTAGTTATTGTGTTAAGACATTTATATTCTACATTTAGAAAGATTCACATGTACCCTTATAGGATGAACCATAGGTGTGATCCCACTAATCACCCTCCCTCCACCTATCTTCTCCCTCCCCTCCCCTCCCTCTCCCCTTTCCCCATATTCTTAGGCTATAGTTAGGTTATAGCTTTCCTGTGAAAGCTATAAATTAGTTTCATAGTAGGGTTGAGTACATTGGATACTTTTCTTCCATTCTTGATACACTTTGCTAAGAAGAATATTTTCCAGCTCCATCCATGTAAACATGAAGGAGGTAAAATCTCCATCTTTCTTTATGGCTGCATAGTATTCCATGGTGTACATAGGACATCTGGAGACCACTTAGAGAATTAATCCAGTTATTTTAAGGCTAAACATACCACCTCATGCCCTCTCTCAATGAGAGAGGACACCCAGGAAGGGTGAGATCTAGAAGTGAGGTCTTCTCAAGGAGACCCCAAGGACTCACCTGCAGGCAGGGTCCTCTCCATGGTGAGCTCTTGGGAATTTGTAAACTTAACTTCCTGGAAGTTGCATATTTCCACTTCTGTGAAATCCTATACCTCTGTAGGGGCTGGAATAGCATCTCTCATTAGATTCAAACTGGCCAGTGAGAAAGGTACCTATGGGTTGGAACTTTGTGGATAAAAAGGGAAAGACCAAGCCAGTCGGGGAGCATGGCCATTTGGAATTCTTCTATGCTGTAACCTCCCAGCCAGTGAATAAAGCCCCTCCTCTTATGTAGAAGCCCATATAGCCTATGGCTCGGAGGAGTGAGAGTTATAAGTAACACCTGCATAGCTCGATGGTGGAACACTTTGATGACAGGGGCATGGGGAGGGATGTAGCTCTCTTAACAAGCATGAGAGCTCGCCAGATGAGAGCGTTAGTGAATTGGCAGTCTCTACACCTGTGCTGTTAAGACTCACAACATCAGCTGTATATTAGGCTGGAGGAGAATGCAGTGGGGAGTGAGCTCTTTGTATCACGGACCCGCTCACTCGGACTCTGTCGCTTCTGCCTGTAGAATGCCAGCATGGCGTCTCTCTGCTGAAGCTTGCTAAGCTCTGCTGAAGACTGCTAAGACTTAACTCTTCTAAGACTGCTTCTCCCTCAAAAACTACCAATCTCTCTCCCATCTGCTAAAGTAAATAGCCCTCAGCCACCCAGAGCAATCACTCCTGAGAGAGATAACAACACAGAGGTCCCTGTCCCGAACCTAGATAAGCAGGGAGCCTGGGCAGACCTGGCCAGTCCCCGACCCTGACAAGTGGTGACCAGGAAGGGACCCGGACACTCTTATCAACATGGTGTCTGGGTGCTCTTTCTCTCCGCTGGGCCTCAGCTTCCTGCAATAATGCTAATATTACAAGAGACATGTTGAAATACTGAACTGTCGAAATGCTCCCTGCCAGGGAATTCTGTGAGTCTGCCACTCACCTTGTTGGGTCCGAGAAATCCTCCCAACATAGCCCAAATGGACAGACTCGAGACACACTCCGATGTAATGTGCATAAGGCAAGAATTTTTATTACAGACCGGTCTGGACCTGCCCAGCATGCAAGCCTGGGACAAGCCCCGAACTCAGGGTGAAGGCAATTTTTATAGGGTACAGAAAGCAAAAAGGGGAGAAGGGTACGAGTACACTTTTGATTGGAGGTTGGTGAGATCACTAGTAAAGAAGGAAGTAAAGGAGGATTTACATTGGTGACTGATGATTCCACTAGTAAAGGTGAATTTGGATTGGTACAGGTGAGGGGTGGGGGGTCTCCTGACTGGGGGCTGGAGTTGGTGTAACCTGGTTACCTGTATTTCAGGGTCATAGAAATTTCCTGTTTATTGCAGTAAAGTGACATAGTTAACAAGGGATTGGGGGCTTATTACTTTGTTGCCCAAGGTGGCACTTTATGGTTGAGCAACTAGGAATGGAATGAGGAGGGCTGCAGGGTGGGTCCTCCAGGTATGGTTAAGCAACTAGGAATGGAATGAGGAGGGCTACAGGGTGTGCCCTGGAGGCCAGGGGCTTTGAGACAGAACTTATGTGACAAAATGGAGTTGATCTGGTCCTCACACACAATCCACTCCTTGGACCCTTGGCCTAGATGTCCCTACAGAAGAATTAGCAGTAGGCCCCTGCACAGCAAAGTGAGACCAATCTGTAGGATTGATCTCAGTTATGTCTGTTAGGGATCCCAGACTTAGCTAGTTAAAATAAATCTCATTAACCATAGAGATCTACCCGAGGCAGTCAGGTGACTTTCTCTGTCAATTCCTGTACGAACCATTTTACCTGACCCAAGACATCAACTCAGTCCCAGCACAGCTCTGGCCAGTAATTGAAGCTGACCCAAATGCCATCCAGGGCCGAGGCAGTGTCATGATAGTCACAGCACACACACACACACACACACACACACACACACACACACACGAAGTACAATCCCCAAGGGCTCATGTGGTACCCTGGAAACAGAGATGACCATGTTAGGGCACCTAAGCAGAATGTATTGGTCAGGCAGCCCCCAGTGTGGCCTCCCACGTGGTGCTTCCCAGCCCAGGGTGCTCAATCCAGTGCAAATATTCAGTTCAATCCCTGGTTTCAAGGGGGCTGGCTGAGGCCCTCAGTCCCCAATAGTTCTGTCAGTGACACTAGTTCATCTGCCTGGCAAGTGGACGGAATGTAGAGACGTTCTGTAGGAATGATATAGGAGCTGTCCCACCCCTGCCAGCTTACAGTCATGCTGTCACATGCCATTTAGGCCCAGCAGCCAGTCTGAGCTCAAAGTGCTTGCAGCCACTAGCAAAAGCAGCACAAAAGTTTTCTTCAGAAAGAGAGGGAAGCTTCCAGAAGCAGTTTCAAAATACGAAAATTATTAATTCCTTACACCCTCCCCTGTCCCTCCTCAGATGTCATTTTTTTTTCTTTTTTGGCAGGGGCCAGGCTTAAACTCGCCACCCCCGAATGTGGGGCCGGCACCCTATTCCTTGAGCCACAGGCGCTGCCCATGTTTTTTTTTTTCTTGGTTATTACAAGTGTGTCCCATCCAATAACCCTAAGTTTACATTTTTTCCTAATCATTTCTTTTTTCACCCAGACTTTTTGTCTGAAAAGATCGTGTATAAAAGAGGCACAATCATTTTCTTTCTTTCTTCTTCTTATTTTTTTATTTTTTGAGACAGAGTCTCACTTTGTCACCCTCAGTAGAGTGCTCTGACGTCATAGCTCACAACAACCTCAAACTCTTGGGCTCAAGCAATCCTCTTGCCTCAGTTTCCTGAGTAGGTCGGACTACAGGTGCCTACTACACGCCCAGCTATTTTTAGAGCCGGAGGTCTCCGTCTGGCTCAGGCTGGTTTCATCAAACCTGTGAGCTCAGGCACTCCACATGCTTTGGCCTCCCAGAGTGTTAGGATTACAGGTGTGAGCCACTGCGCCCAGCCCAAAAGCATTTTCATAGATTAGCATTTTTTTTTTTTGAGACAGGGCCGCCAGCGGGGGGGGGGGGGGGGGGGGGGGGGGGGGGGGGGGGGGGGGGGGGGGGGGGGGGGGGGGGGGGGGGGGGGGGGGCGGGGGGGGGG
>CAUYTI010016412.1:0-38501 GCA_963575145.1 Galago senegalensis | reverse complement strand
AAGTTCCCACGTTTTCTTATACAGCTCTGTAATTAGTCTGTGACTCATAAAGATTTTGTTTTGAGAGGGGTTGTATTACGTAGGTGTAGGGGTTGAAGTCTGTTTATTTTTTTCCCAGGGGTGTTTTGTGTTAAAATTTTTTGCTTTTTTTTTTTTTTTTTTTTTTTTTTTAGTTTCATGACTTCGTTATTGGCAATGCCACCTAAATTTTTAGGATTGTTGACAAATTTGATAGAAATCTTCTATCACATTTATTTCATAAATGAGCTGTGAGATTTCAGAGCGTTTTCTTGTGCAGTAAGTAAACTTTAAATTGTTTGGATTGACAATGTCCGTGGACTGGCTCAAGTGCTGCCCAAAGGCCCCCATGCAAGTGAGAGGTCTTGAAATTGAAATGCTATCAGCTTCTCAATGAATCCACAGCTGAAAGTCTTACAGATGTTGCTGGAACAAGGAGCCTGTCTGCCTGTCACCAAGCCAAGCAATGGAGAAGCCAATGAGAGATCAACGATGTCACTTTTATTTACAGAAAAGCCCGCAATTCCCAAGAACAGCGAAGATATCTCCTCAAAGGACTGTTCTGCTCTCCTGTTTCTTTTTGTTACTTTTATATTCTTCAGAGTAGATGCTATTAACCATTAAAAAGATTCCTCCCATAGGTCACCACATTACATAATATCCTCTTATCTTAATGCAGTTATACATTCAAAGCTTTTTTACTCTACACTAAATTTATAGTTAGTCAACATTTCACTGGGTGCAGAGTGCCCTGGGTCCTTGACCAATACAGTAGAGTCCGTTAGGTAATTGCCTCAGAAAAGCCCCATCCCCAGAAAGCCCATCTCCCAGTCACAAAACTGACCTCATCTCCCAGTCCCAATTACCCACTGAAAATTTCAAACTTATGGCCCGCCCCTAACGACTCTTCTGGCCAGAGCAGTAACTCCTTATTGGCTATTCTACCATCCGTCATCATTCTGAGACTTCCCCTAGCTGAGCCTATATACGGATGCACTTTTCTTTTGATCCCTTCTTCTCTCTCTTCCTCTCTCTCCTCTTAGCTTTCCCCTTCCCTCTCTCCTCTTTTCTCTCCTTTTCTTTTCTCTTTTCTCTCCTCCTTGGCGCTGCTCTGCAGCATCCCTCCTCTGCCAATAAAGACCTTTCCTACAAGGCTTGGTGGTCTGTGAGATCTCTGCCGGTCGAGTGCCACCCTTTCAGAGTCCAGTTTCCCAACTTACCTATGACAGGAAGCCTTGGCGATGAATAAACAATCTCCTGATGTCGGCACGTGGGCTCATTCAGCTCCGTTAAGACCTGACCAGCAGTGCCCTGCATGAAAAGGTGGCTCAGGTTAACAGTGGCTGCTAAGGCAAAGTCCAGCCCTGGCAGGCCCTGGACACCCCTTCCAGCTCATCACATCTCCCTCAATCTGTTTTTCAGCCACTCTAGGTTCCTTCCTTCCAAACGAGGTTCATGCTGTCTTCTTAGTGCCCTATTGCCCAGCTTTTGCACCAGCTGTGCCCCCTGCCTGGAATTCCCTCCCTACTACTGAATAACTCTTTTCATCTCCCTAACCCCTTCAGATCCTCCTTTAATCCATGTCTGGATGGCTTCCCTCGCTATGTCAAATCTTCTCTCATAAACTCTTAATACTCTACAACCTCTCTCTAAAAATACCCGATATGATTTTCCATGTTGTTACAGGATTGTTTGATTCATCTCTCCTTCCTCCAGGAGGGCTCCAGGAGGTTGGTGACCACATCTGGTTTAGTTCTTGTGGGATCCCTGTACCTAGCACAAGGTCTGGCTCATAATAGGGGTTCAGTAAATACTTAGTAATTGAGTCTTTGGATGACTGAGAGAAGAGAGACATAGAATAAAATTGATCAGTGATCTCCCGCTCCCTGCTAGGAAGAAAGAAAATCCAGAAAGCCAGGTTTGGTTTCCCTCTGGTTTCATGTCACCTGAGTCAACTGCCTGCTGCTGCGTCTCAGATATCTCGCCAGCCTCTGTGAAAATATCTTCATGCTAAAACACGCTTTGTGCACTTTGAGAAACCACAGATGTTGCTATAAATACCAGAGGAAATCAAAATTTGAAGTCTGAGGTGAAGAGAAGTATGGATGAAATGATTAATAAAATACTTCGGGAAAGGATACAGATGGAGCATAGCTTTGGGGAGAAGCTGAGGTTGGGCAGCTGTATTTTCTAAAAAGATCAAATATCCCTTGTCCCACTTCACATGCTGGCCCAAACCCCACAACTAGAATATATTTGGCAGATGGATCTTGGCTTGTCTGTATGGTTGAGAACACTGGCTGCTTAAAGGGTCTCCCTCTTAGGGCTAACTACAATGTCCACGTTCATACCGCATTTCCACCAAAGGCACATTACTTTTGATTAGAGGATACACTTGTAAGGTTGTTAGACTCTGCCATCTCCAGCTCCATGAGACCTTTCCAGTGGGGCTTTCTGACTCAGCCCCTCTCAGTCCCTGAGCAACGCTGATAAGAAGAGAGATTCTCATCTGCTCCCTGGGTGGGATCTGGAATTATGTATGCTACCTATCGATTTCAAAGTACAGGAGACTCAGACACCCACACACCCCTTAACTAATTCTCTCTTCTAACAAGGGATAGCTAGTGAGTTTTTAATTGCATGCCAATTTTGTTGCTTTTCATGGGTGGCAGTTGAGGATTCCCAGGCTGAGTCTAGGCTCAGTAAAGAACTGTGTTTGTATTTGATTAGTAATGTCTGCCCTGATCAGGGGAAAGGATGGTCATGGTATGCATGCCACATATTTGGTTTCCCTGTTCTGATTCCTGACATTTGATCCAAGCTTTGTAATTGGGTTGTAGCCTAACTTTAACTTAAATTTCTCCTGAACTTAGGAGACATTCTACAGCATGGTATTTCACACATGTTGTCTTAACCTAGTTTTTAAAACACGGCTAAAAATTCTCAGTTTCCCTTCATGGGAAGCTTGCTAAGCCAATTACTTCCCTTTTCTGGCATCTGCTCTCTGGGCCACTGTGTGCACACCCTGAGCATTTCCCTTATGAGGGTCCCACATTCCAGGGCCGGGTACCAAATGGCTAGGGACAGCCCCTAAACCCAGAAGCCCAAGTAATTATTCAAACTAGCTAATCCTCCAAAGTCCACTGAAACCTAGTTACCCTCATTCCATTTGTTATACATGAGCCACCACCTCCTATAGCTCCGGCTTGCTGAGACCAATACCCCCAGTGCAGCCATACTGCCCCACCTATGTGGCAACCTTCTCTTTGGTCTTGTTTGGAGCAGTAAGTGACAGAGTTCCACCTTTTCATCTCTTGTCTCTCATGGGTTATGTCCCACGAGTCTGAGTCTTTAACTCTTAAACACATGCAACCCATGGCCTCGCCCTGCCCCATCACTGCCATCCCCCTGGGAACTGGACCCTCCTTTCCAAACTTCCAGCAACATCTGTGCATTTGTTCCACATCACACAACTCTTAGTTTCCTGGGGTGACATCTCAAGCCTCCTGCTCAATATTTTAGCTAAAACTCTGGGTGATATTCAGCTCAGTGGATGATTGCTTTCCTCTACAGCACATGTTGTAGGTGTTATTTGGGATCAGGGAGGTGGCATGGAGGCCCTGAGAGGTCCCACTGTTGTATTTGAGGCATCCTCCCACCCCAAATCTCTGGGCCAACAGACAGCTGCAGAGCCCACTAAGGGGTGCTGCTTTCAAAACACCTGCAAGAGAGACTGGCAAAGTAGACAAGGAAACTCCATTGTTCCTTGTCACATTGACAAATATTCTTCTTTTCCTCCCCTCACAACTTTCCAGGTTTGCTTCCTTGATGAGAAAGGGGGTCACGCTGTGTTTTATTTTCATTACTTGTCCTCAGAACAGTCTTTCTCTTCAGAGTAAAGGGTTTAAAGACTTTTGCAATCATAAATGATCAATCCTTAGGCAATACCTGAAGTTGTCTAATGGTAGAAGTTCTAGTTGGGGCAAAGAAGGACAGAATCCTGAGAACGTGCAGGAGAGAGCCTAAAGCAAATAGGAGACCTCTGATTTATGCAGGTAAAGTCCAGGCCATCCTGGTGGAGAACACCCAGGGAAATTCAAAATGGGAGTATTTCATGGGAATTCCTAATGAGGGAATTTCATTAGCAGGTCTCTGGCAGGTGTTCTCTGAGTTCTCCAGACAATGTGTCACACTGGGACAACAGTTATCTATTTCTTGAATAGAAATCAAGAATTTATCCATTAAAGAGATAGACTTTCAGCCTCATCTGGGTTATAGCAACCCAGAGTGGAGAGGGTCTTGGCTGCATATCCTATGAGGACTTTCCAAAAGAACCAAGGACTCTAAGCCTGGAAAATAGTTAATAATAATGTATTGCATATTTTAAAATAGTGAAAAAGGGGGCTCTAAAATGTTCTCATCACAAAGAAATGATAAACATTTGAGGTGATGGATGTGCTAATTACTCAGATTTAATATTTCCACAAATGCATACATGTGTGTAGAAATATCACTTTGTATCCCCTAAATATATAAAATTATTACTTCTCAATTTCAAATACAATAAAACTTTTATAAAGGAGGTAGTATGTGGTCAAGAGGAAAAGAACGAGAGCATCTTCTTTATTTTAGAGGTGTTAGTGATCAGAGCTGATATCTATAAGAAATATGCCACGTGACAGACACCGCATTTACTGTACCTCACATCAACATCCTCCGGAGTTGTCCCTGCTCAACCCAAGTGAGGAAACCAAGGCTCAGAGATGTGAAGTGACTGCCCAGGTCACACAGCTATGCTTGCAGAGTCAGTGCAATGTGGTACCAAAATCAAATCTCAAAGTCATTGTCTGGCTCCTCAAGGAGTAAGTGCGTGTTATGACCCAAGACTTCAGCATGTCAAGAGTCTGGCTGCGGGTAGGGTCTTCTCTGTATGCCTACTCAAGTCATCTCCTTGGGGTCCTTCTAGCAGCACACGAGGGTTGCAGGACCCTCCTTTTATGTGAAATTAAAGTAGATAAAATATATGTCTTGATTGGAGTTACCCTAAAAGCAAACCAAAGACAAGGGTTGAATGAAATTGTTTTATTTGCCATGATCCCTGAAAATGGGTAAGTGAGATGGAGGAGGAAAAAGGCAACCAGGAAATGCCTGTGATCCAGCAAATTTCCCTTGTGGGGAACTAGAATCGAACTTCATACTGCCAAGGAGCTCTGCTAGTCAGTGGAGGACATGCTGCCCTTAGACTTGGTTTTGGAACCATATATACATTTCACTTATTTTTATTAGATCATAACTGTGTACACTACTGCATTTATGGGGTACAATGCGCTAACTCTATATACAATCTAGAATGTTCACATAACACTGGTCAACATATCATTCACCTCACTTATTCAATTGTTTTGTTTAGACATTTATACTCTACTGTCAGCATATTTGGCATGTATGCACAGTAGGTGAGGTCCCACTGATTACCCTCCCTCCATCCATCTCCCCCCCTTCCCCTCACCCTCCTCCTCTCTCCTTTCTGGGCTACAATTGTGTTTCATCTTTCATACGAAAGTGTGGGTGGTACATTTCACTTACTTTTCAAATAACTTCATGACAGATTTTATAAACCAATGCATAGTATTTATATCTGAAATTATAATTTTTTACAAATACAGTTTAGTGGGAAATCCTTATAACATTAAAATAAAATGAAACAAATGAACAAATGGATGTATACTGAGTTGGGAGCCCAATCACACAGATAGAACTATGGCAAGTGATTTTAAGATATAGGAATCTGGACATCCTCAGTAGGATACGCCTCACCTAAATGAATGAAGTGGAAAAAAAAAGAAAACCCAAGCTGTTTTTAGTAATCACATCATTGGTTATGATACGATGCAATGGGTTGGTATCACTCCTCTAAGACAAGCAAGTGTACACAGTGACATCAAACAAATGTGGCTGTCATTGAGAACCGGGATACTCAGCAGGAGAAAACAGGGAATACAGATGTAAGACCAAAGAAGTAAAAATGCTATTGCTTTTGAAATGGGAGCATCAATATAAACTCAAGATTTGTTTTCTCTTTCAGACAAAATGTGATTTTCTACCTGTATCCACCAAAAAGCTCTAGAAATAATGACAAACCCCATAGCAGTGAGCACTCCAGCGCCAAATTGGGGTTAACTAAATGTCATTCTTCACGGAAAGGCTTGAGGCTGAGTGTAAGTTTGAAAGAGAAAGTATACAAGATGCATCTGAAACATACCGTCCAAGCAGACGGCCAGAAGCTATCAGAAACCACGTGAAGAAGACTCAGCAGTCAACTTAAAGTCTCCAGACACAGGAGACTTTAGATCTCAGTAAGAGCCAGGACTGCAACGAACTGAAATTCCCGGGTTCCAAATGATAGCAATAATAAAATGAGCCCAGTGGTATCCCATATGCATGTAGAATACTGGGGAATCCATTCGTTATTTTGAAAACTAGAAAAGAAAAGAATTAAGCATTAACTTGCTTTACCTAAATAAGCTGTATCTCAGGATGATGAACAGTTGATGAGAAGTTCTTCCTTAAAATGTGATTCAGATTATAAATGAAAAAAAGTGATGAGAATTATAATTATTGCTGATGGAGTCAATCGTCAGTGGCCACTAACATCAGAAGAGAGTCAACCAGAGTTCCTAATAGAGAGGTAGATAGCATCATCCAGGAAGTATTCTTGCCAAAAAAACAATCCTGAATCTTATCAAAACTCTAGGTCTAACTATTAATTCATGGGAACTAACAGGGCAGAAGAACATGTTAAACCACACCCCAAAGATGCAGCCATCAAGATGCAGACAGAATAGGGGGGGATTCCTTAGGACAACCCAGTTTTTTTGAATAAATAAATACTCAGGAAAAAAAGATTTGAAAGCGTCTTGAAAGATCTATCAACCAATTGCAATATGTGGCCCTTATTTGGATCCTGATTTGAGCAAATAACTTACAGATGTTCCTCCACCTACGCTGAACCCATCCCATTATAAATTGGAAATATTATGCTGAAATGCACTTAATACACCTAACCTACCCAACCTCACAGCTTACTCTCACCTGCCTCAAATGTGCTCTGAACATGGGCTCTAGGCTGCCATAAGGCAAAATCATCTATCCCAAAGCCCATGTTATAATAAAGTGTGTAATTTATCTATTACAGCACTGAAAGTGAAAGACATGAGGCTTGTTTGGGTACCATGGTAAAGCAGAAAAATCATTTCATCAAACCATTGCAAGTCAAGGACCTATATTTCTCTAAGGAAAGAAATAAGAAAATAAGAAGACGTAATAAGAAAATTTTAACAGATTGGATGGTAAAGAATTATAATTTGGAGGGCATGATCAAAGTTTATTTATTTTTTATTATTTCAGAATACAATGGGGGTACACGTTTTGATTACATCATTTGTTTCTGTATATTTTAAGTCAAAGTTAAAAGTGTGCCCTTTGCCCAGAAAGTGTGCCATACACCCAGGCAGGGTTAGATGTGACCTTACCCAGCCCCCCTCCTCCCTCCCACCTACTTCAATTTTGTTGACTTTGGGTTCCAGCTGAGCACATAAGTGTTGATCAACTAGTTCCGGTTCAGTACTGAGTATATGTGGTGCTTGTTCTTCAGTTCTTGTTATATATCACTTAGGATGATGGACAGCACTATGAAATCACAGAGAAACAACACTGGACACTAGACTATTTTGATTTTTTTAAAATAATCTCTATATTTGATACTGAAGTATGTAGAGGTGAAATGATGTGACTTTTGAGGTTTGTTTCAAAATAACACAGGAGGGAGGAAGGAGTTGAACAGGGAATATAGATAAACAAGATTGGTCAGTAGTTCATAATTTTTTTAAGCCAAGGAATGGGTATATGAAGGTCTGTTATACAATCCTGTCTGCCTGGTCTGTTAAACATTTTTTTTTTCATAAGAAACCTTAAATACACCCAAAGTTAAAAATTAACAGCAGCCACCAATTCTGCTCCAGAGAGAGAGTAAGAGGGGATCTGAGCTCAGCTTCCAGAGGGAAGTCTAGAGCAAGCTGAGAATAAACCCAGAGCGTGGAGGAGGCAGGTGTGATGGAGACAGAACCATGATGACCTCACAGAGCTGCACAGTGAGGGGCTCAAGAGGTTCAGACTTGGCATTGGACAGGTCACTCCAGCTGTCACTGGTAAGTTACACAAAGGTACTCCAGCGTTCTCATTCAGTGAGTGAAGGTCATAGTGTCAAGCACCACGCCCATCAGGGAGAGGACCGGATGAGCAGATGCACCCACAATGCTTAGCAAAGCTCCCAGTTCTTAGTACACAACTGCTCATTGGCAGCAATTACTGTATTCATCTTATTATTACCTCCATCTTCCTAGTGAGCTGCCACAGCCAGGTGGAGGCTGTGGCCACAGTGACTTTGACAAACCTCAGCTGGTGGCTCAGGCTCTGGTCCTGTCTGCCCCTCCCATCGGTCATCTTTGGCACCTTCCTGTTGTAGTTGCCAGTGGGGAAAATGAATCGAGCTCTCATCCCAAACCTCGACTTCCCAGAGTCTTCTCTCTCACACTTCTCCCATTTCTCTCTCTGCCCTGCTCTCCCACAACCCCCTCTCCACGTCTTCTAGTCCTCCATCCTTCCTTCTTTCCCCAAAGCAGCACTTTCTACTATGACAAGTGAAGCAATAATCTAAGCAATAATTTAACTCCTTGCTTCCTTCTTAAAAATCCCCCCTAATTACTGGGTAATGGGTCCACAGAGACAGTTGGGCTGGGTGAGCTCTGCCCTGCAGGCACAGCTATAGTTCATCCATCCACTCCCTAATAGCTCGCTAAAGTTCACCCTTATAAACATGTCACTGTGCTGGTAATTGAGTGACTGGTCATTAGGTTCCATGCACGGTACCTGTGGGTCACCAATCACTCAGGGGTGATGGATCTTTCTCCGATACCATGGCTGGGCCAGCCACAGAGCTTTCTATCACCCTGAGCATAACATTACTCTCTGGGAAGACCAGAGCAGGTCCCGGTGGGCCACCTTCACCGTGGACTTCTGTCAGGAAAGGCCAGACAGAGGAGAGGGCAGAGCGGGAACTCACATCGCCTCACTTCTCTTCCTACCTTGCCCAGCAGACTCCCTCAGGCTCTTCCCAGAGATGCTGGAGCTAAAAGCCATTGTGAGACAGTGGGGATTCAGGGAGAGCAAGTACGCAGTGGGGGTTGAGTCTGTGCCACAAACAAAACGGATCAGAGCTTTGTGTTACTAGATGCAGCTTGATCACCAGAAACGTGTATCACTTCTGAGCTGTGCACCCCTAAGTAAGACACTTAATCTCTCTGCTTCTCACTTTCTCTATTCATGAAAAGGAGGTGATGGTATCTGTTTTTCTTTCAGGGTTGTGCTCAAGATTATCTCAGATAATACATATGAAAACGTAACAATACCCACCACCCAGAAGGTAATCAGGAGATGCTAGTTCCTTCTAAATAAACCTGCTATTTTCCTTTGCTATGTTATTCTGTCTCCCTCATCACCAATGGGGAAAAAAGAGCATTTCTGAAGACTCTGAAATTAGGTGAATTGGAATCCAATTCCTACTCTACCACTTTGCCACTAAGCAGCCCTGGGTAAGTTACTTAACCTCTTTGAGCCTCAGCCTCCTACTCACTACCATAGGAATAGTTAACAGAAGCTAGTAGCCACTTCACAGAGGTCCTGTAAGGATTGAATGAAATAATACGTGTAAAATAGCACGTTGATGGAAAACTCATTGGAAGTAATCTTTAGATAAATACTAGTTCTAATGGGGTTCATGTTTAAGGCGATGAGAAAAAGCCAACTTTATTCATGTCTCATCTTTAAATATAATATTCTTAAATTAAGATGGCCAAGGAAATTTCAATATTTAAAAAATTTAAAGCTACCTCCAATTATAGCTGCTTCAAGAGTTCCCAGCTCATCTAGGGGCTGGGACTGGAGGTAAGGAACAGCTAATTCAGAATCAAATCTACCTCTTGTTTGGTTCCTAATCAAAAGATTGTAGGGGACTGAGAAAGAAGAAGCAGATGTGATGGAGGGAGGAGCCAGGAGAGGTGGGCTGTACTGGGCTACAAGAGCCACAGGCAGGAGAGCAGGTGGCAGGCAGAGGGGGGAGGGGCCATCCAGAGGAGCCACAGGAGCCAAAGCCCAGAAGCAGGAACATGATGCATCACGTTCCCAGGAAGGCACAAGGAGTCCAGCCTGCTGACCCACAGGGGTGGTGCCAGGAAGAAGTCAATAAGCAATTCAACAAACAAATGTGGCATGAAAGGCTATTCTGTGAGGAGCGTGCAATTAAATATCTCACTGAATCCCAGTCCTGGCCATGTTGCCCTTTGCGGAAAGCCTTCAGCTTTATTCCTAAGACACTTAGAAGTTCTCATCTTCAGTCCATTATGGATCAGGTTTAGATTCTTGGGCACCCAGGTACCAGGTGGCCCTGTCTGGCAGCCAACAATCCCACTTGGGCAATAACGGTTTCTTCAACCACTTGCCTGGATCTGTGTGATGGGCTGATGTTATCTTGTTCTGCTTTCACTGTGTTATACTACGGAGTGCTGAAAAGTGGACAATGTAACTGCTGAGACTAGCTCTAAGAAGCACAAGTTTCAGAAAGTAAAGCAAGAGAAACAGGATGGAAGCGTGTAGGTTGTCCCCAGATGGCAAGTCTTGCGTTTCAAGCCTTCATTGGCCTTACACTGGTCAACTGCAGATTCAACTGTGAAGGGAAAGCTCAAAATGTATTCAACAAATATTTATATAGTGCGATGTGCCAGGCACTGCTTTAAGTAGTTTACAAATATTAACTCATTTAAAAATTAAAGAGACATAAAAATTAAAGACACAAATAAGAATCATGAGGAACCATCAAATAAACACAAATTGAGAGGCAGTCTACAAAATAAATGGCCTCTTCAGACATGCCAATGTTGACTCCAGACTAAGGAAGACTGGGGGGCTCACTATTTTCATCTAAAGGCAACTACAGGACAGAGCAATGGGTTATCCTTGTTTGGATCCCAGATCAGAAACTATTTTTCTTTTGCTAGAAGGGAACTTAAAGTCGCAAGTGACTATATTTGAATAAACCAGGCAGATGATATAATTGTATTGTACTGGTGCTAGCTAATGTCCAGATTTTGATAATGTTTATGTGGTTATGCAACAGAATACCCTTGTTCGTAGAAAATGCATCTTAATGCATTTGGGGCCCCTCTTACTCAGGACAATCATTTGAAAAAAGTAATAGACATGTGTAAAGAAACAGAAAACGATAAAGCAAATGTGAAAAAATGCTAACATTTGTGGAAGGTGACTGAAGATAGGGCTCAAGTCCAATCAGGACTGTGATTTCTCTGCAACGGGGACCCTTCAATCTGCCCTGTCACACTCTCCTGCTCAGACACAAGGAAAAGCTCCACTTTCTTCCCAAATATCTGTACTATGCTTATACCTAAGGGAGTTTCCTTGAGTTGTCAAGGAAATAATAATGTTAACTATCTTATACTGATTTCTTATACTGGGTATCAGACATGCTGTGTACTTTACTGAATTTATATAATAATAAATACTATCATTCCTACTATTTCTTAGAAGAAAAAACTGAGGATCAGAGAGAAATCAAATCCAGTAAGTAATGGAGCTAGATTGTAAACCCAGGCAGTTTGATTCCAGAACCTAAACTCTTAATCACTAAGTTGTAGTAATTATATTCCACTTTCTTATGGTTGATCGTGCATGTCACAAAATATAGCATCTTTGCTAATGGTGTATGTATACATGTATATAATGCATAATAAATATGAGTGTTTGGGTTGCCTACCTATGAGTAGTGGAGATTCAGCAAGTTTTTATTTTCAACTTTGTGCTTTCCCTATTGAATTTTTACTGTGGACATGTGTTACCTTAAAGTTAATTAGTTTGGCTTCTTAATTATAAAATGTTTCAAGTATTTATATAAATACAAGACATCATATGACAAAACTGCATATCCACACCTAGATTTAAAAAATACTGTTCTGCCTTGTTGGATTCAAAATGTTTCACCCGTCACTGGACACTTAGGTTGGTTTCCATATCTTAGCTACTGTGAACGATGCTGCAATGAACATTGGAGGGAGCTCTCTTCGAGGTAGTGATTTTTTTTTTTTGTTCCCTTCCTATTTACACCCAGAAACAGGATTGCTGGGTCACATGGATGAAGTTGAAGGACCTTATGATAAATGAAGTAACCCAGAACAGAAAGACAAATACTGCATGATCTCACTTATATCTGGAATCTACAAACATTGACCTCACAGAAACGGAGAGGAGAAAAGTGGTTGCCAGAGGCTGGGGTGGAGGAAAATGAGAGATGGAGGAACGTGTTGTCAAAGGGTACAAAATTTCAGTTGCAAGATAGCTAAGTTTTAGAGAATGAATGTATACCATGGTGAGATAGTTAGCAATACTGCATTATATCCTAAAGTTTGCTAAGAGGAAAGATTTAGGTAACTGTGAGAGATGATTGATATGTTGATTAGCTCAATTGTAAGAATCACTTTACCATATACACATACATCAAAACATCATGTTGTACACCATAAATATATATAATTTTTTTTTGCCCTTAACTTACTATTTTTTTGTTTGTTTGTATTTTTTTTTAATTGTTGAGGATTCATTGAGGGTACAAGAAACCAGGTTACACTGATTGCATTTGTTAGGTAAAGACCCTCTTACAATCATGTCTTGCCCCCAAAAGGTGTGGCACACACCAAGAGCCGGCCCCTTGCTCCTTCCCTCTCTCTGCTCTTCCTTTCCCCACCCCTGCCTCCCTCTTTCTCTCTCTGATTTTTTATAGAGCAATCATACCTCAGTAAAGCTTGATGCAGGGGAAAGAAATAAAGCACTCTAGATAGAAAAAAAAAATTAGAAATTCCACCCAGGGTCCGATGTTCTGGAGGCAGCAAAGCTGGTTCTGTATTTAGCCACCAGTCTAGAAGAGAATGGTGCATCAGACTATAGGGACAATGTGAACAAATTGGTTTAATCTCACAGGCAAACCCAACTGATGGGCAGTGGCTGCCTGGACTGCTACAGACTGGCTCCATGATTGAACAGCAATGTCTGTTATGAGCAGAGGATGTAAGAAGGCAGTGTCCACGCCACATATTTGCCACTTTACTCTAAATAAAAGTAAGCCCCTTTTCCCTTCTCCCATGTGTCATTTCGAAAGAAAGTATGCTCTGATATGGCTAACATTTCTAAATCCCTACTGTGTGCCAGATGCTAATGGTAAATGATCCATTTGAACTAGATCGTTCGATCTGCCCAAAACATTTAAGCATATGGTAGTTTTGTTTGGGGGTTTTTAAGCCTCTATCTTCTAGAGATGCCTCTGAAATGCTAATAGATGAAACACAGTGTTTCAAAATCTGAGATTTTCTTCCTAACAATTCGGTAGTCCTGGTGGGGTAGAGTTGGAACCAGAGTGACTGTGAGCTGATACTTGTTGAAGCTGGGTAATTGCCCTATGGAAGTTCATGATGCTAAGCTTCTTTCTTTTGTGGAAACTTTATATGCATTTGAAATCATTTTAATAAAAATAAGTTTTTTAAAAATCACTGTGGGATATTTATGATTATCACCCCTATTTATGTCTCTGAATCTGAGGGTCAAAAGAGTAAATTATAGTCCTAAGGTCAAGCAGCTTTGAAGAAGGGTGTGGTGGACACCAGGGTCGTTGCCCACAATCCCTCCCAGTTATTGCCCCTTGCCCATCTGCAGGGGGTTCAGTCAAGAGGCAGACTCTAGTGGTCAGCTCCTTCAATGTCTATCTCAGCTGCAGGGGGCCACCTCCCCTGAAATCTTGTGCATTTTAGCAGAGCAGTGATTGAGCAAGGCAATATTGCAAAGATCTACTGGAGCTTGTTCTGGGACAACTCTGATGATCAATATTGATTCCAGAGCTCTCTCTGGGTTGGCCCAGACTTTGTGGGACCTGCACCACAATTTGACTTTTTCTTTCTGCCCCATCCAGCTGTCCCTTTGCCCTTCACATGTGTTGATCTGAACATGCACCTCCTTCTAGGGAGCTCAATCTAAGACACAGGGAGCTGAAATTTGAACGTAGATCTGTCTGAATGTACGATATGAGTGAATCTGGCAGGAAGTGGACGGGAGCGGGTGCTTCTGGTAAGGCCCTCGACTGTCAGCACAGATCACCCCTCAGCCCCATGGCAAGAAGACCTGCACAGATCAGGAGCTTATGAATACTGAAAGACAAAATATAAGGCAGGTTCTGAGTCCAGGACTTTCTGAGCAGCAGGAAAGCATCACTGCTGAGCTCAGAGCAGCCCTTTCCTGGCATCTGTCCCCTGCAGGCCCGGTTGGAGGCAGCCACAAGAGGACTTTGAAGGCAGCAGCTCACGCCCTGACCTAGGAGGCCCCCCAGCAGCCCAACCTCAGAGGCCAGGCCTACTCCCAGCACCTCTACATTGAAGCAACTCAGTGAGACGCCAGAGCCAGCAGGTGGCTCTGAAAATGCCCCATGTAATTAGAAATCTCATTTCCATTCCTGGTCTCTGGTTAGCATGGCAAAGCCGTTTCTCTGGAATGAATTATCCCCTCCCTACAGATGTCTTCAAAGGCTTATAATCCAAAACGGCTCTCTCTCAGAGACCCAGCCTCCCAGGGCCGCCCATGCACACAGGAAGTCACTCCTTTGCAGGCACACATGGGCTTTTGAAATGTAGGAACAGTGCTGATGTGACAGAAAACTGCAGCCACCAGGGCAAAAGTCAGTGTCCCTGGTGCCTGGATCTTAGGGGGGCTCGGGGTACCTTTATCCTCACTTTCACCCCGGGTGAACTCATCCCAGTTTACCTGGGACCATCCAAGATTTAGCACTGACTGTCCTGTGTCCATGAATGCTCTTATTCCCAGGCAAAGGGGATAGCTGATCACCCAGCCTTCACTTCCAGTTTGCCAGGGATGCAAGTGGGGTTAAGACCAATCAGCTCTAGTGGGCAATTAGGAATAAGACCCTTCTCTCAAAGTCAAATTGAGAGAAATTACATATGTAATTGTATCATACATGCCATATACAGTATGTCAGCTATATAGCCCATCATTCATCTACCCATTTATTTTATTTTTTTTATTTTTTGCAGTTTTTGGCCAGGGCTGGGTTTGAACCCACCACCTCCGGTATATGGGGCTGGCACCCTACTCCCTTGAGCCACAGGTAAGCAAACATTTATGAAGTTCCTACTCTTTGTCACAGTCAAGTAATAACCCAGATGGAGGAAGTCCTGCTTTAGTGTAGGGATTTTCTGCCTGCAATGACCCAGAAGGCTTCCTGGCAGGTAGTGGAGACATCTGTAAACTCTCTAAAATGACTGTAAAACTCCTTGGTATGGGGTCTATAATTTAAAGAGGTTTAAGAATCTCTGGTTGAAGAAATAAACACATAAATGGGTAGCTACAACATAGCCCTCTGCCTCTCAAGGTGTGTTTTAATGGATCATGAATTAAAATCCTCTGGTCTCTGGATTCTCAGAGTGTGGTCCACAAGTATCAGCAATATCACACAAGACTTAGTGGAAATGCAGGTTCCGCTGGGCTGGTGGCTCATGCCTGTAATCCTAGCATTCTGGGAGGCTAAGATGGGTGAATTGCTTGAGCTCAGGAGTTCAAGACCAGCCTGAGCAAGAGGGAGACCCCATCTCTACTAAAAATAGAAAAATGAGCCAGGTAGGCACTTGTAACCCCAGCTTCATGGGAGGCTGAGGCAGGAGGATTGCTTGAGCCCAAGAGTTTGAGGCTGCTCTGACCTATAATGCCACAGCACTCTACCCAGGATGACAAAGTAAAAATCTCAAATAAGGCAAGGAAGGAAATGCAGGTTCCCTGGCCCCACGTCAGACCAACTTAATCAGAATCTTCTTTGTAGCATGATCTCTGGGAGATGTGCCGTGTGTGAAAGTTTGAGAAGCCCAGGTTCTTGTGGCAGGAGTCACTTTGGGGACCCCCAGCGAGCCACACCTTCCAGTAATACTATGCCAGTTCCGGTGATACTGTAACAGTTCCAGGCCTTTGTAAGAGGGAGCAGCTGCTGCTTCTGCACTCGGAGCTCTGAGACCACCTGGAAAGAAAGCTGGGCCCCACCTGCCCAGCGTCCCTGCAGGGCCAGTCCCAACCATCTCACCCATCCCACCCACTGAGTGCAGCCACATGAGACACCACCATCGGGAACAGCCCTGCCGAGTCCAGCCATCTGGCAGAGTTGTCAGAATAAGCAAAATAGGTAACTGATATAAAAATGTTGGAAAAGTATGCCAAAACATAATGGCTTGAAACAACCACACAGTTGCAGTGTCCCCCCTCTACAGTTGCAGTGTCCCCCCCTCTACAGTTGCAGTGTCCCCTCCTCCACAGTTGCAGTGTCCCCCCTCCACAGTTGCAGTGTCTCCCTCCCCTGCCCTCCACAGTCTTTTCCCGTGATTGTCTTACCGGGTAGCCCAGAGCTCCCAAGAGTCCAGAAGTAGAAGGTGCAGGGTGCTGCCTCGAGCTTAGGCACAGTACTGACACCTACAATGTGCCAGGCCCTGTATTGGGACGTGTAGTGTATGTTGTCCTAACGAATCCTTCCAGCAACACTCCAGCTTCTGTGTGTGTGTTGGTTTTCCATTGCTGCATAATCAATTATCACCAACTTTGCAACTTTAAAAAAGGACCCACACATTTGCTACCTCGCAGTTTCTGTGGGTCAAGGGTCTAGCTAGTCTGTGGTCTTATCTAGAGCTCAGGGTCCTTTCCCAAATGCATCTGGATTGTTCATACAATCCACTTTCTTGCTGTTGTATGACTGAGGTCCTATTTCCTTGCTGGCTGTCAGCTAGTTTCCAGGGCTGTCCCTCGGGTCCTGGCAATGTGATCTTCATGGCCAGTTTACAACATGACCCTTTGCTTTCTTCTAGGCCAGCAGGAAAGCATCTGTTGTACCTTTTTGTCATTTTTTAAGGACTCGCCTGATTAGGCCAGGCCCACCCAGACAATATTAACTCAAAGTCGTATAATGTATCGTAATTGTGAATCCTGCCCAGGCTCATTGGAATGGGTCTCTATAGGGCATATCCACAAGTAAGCCAGAATCTTGGAAGCAATCTTAGAATTCTGCCTAGAGCAGTATGATTATTCACCCTTTGCAGATAGAAAATCAAGCCTCAGAGCAGTTAAGGCTTTTAAGTATGGAACAGACCTGATCCCCTGTCTCAGCTCCACTGGGCTGCACATGGATGGAGTCTGACCTTGATCTCTCTAGCAGCCAAAGATACTCATCTTTTCCCTCTAAGGGTCAGAACTTACAATGGATGGAATGAATAAAAGTCTGAGTCAAGGATCTACCCATTCTAATGCCTTTAGAATTGATTCAAGAAATATAAATGATTGAAACATTCAGGTGCAAGGCAGTAGGGAGTGGTGGTTACTGTGGCATGCCCAGACCAAAGGCACTTAAAGTCCATAAAATGTACGCACACACACACATGCATGCTGTGCCTGTCACACAAAGCAAACACACCAGCTGGAATGGGCCCTCTAGCCAAGTATTTGCAAACACAGGTCTAGCCTGGTTTTCCCTATAACAACTGACTGAAAGGATCTCAATGTAGATAAAAGGCAGAAACAAGAGTCTAGTCCATTTGGGGGCACTTCAGATGAAACCTGAAGTCAGAATATCAAATTTCTCCATTTTCTGCCATTGGAATCAGAGAGGTGAAAAATGAGCTATATAACTATGTATATCAGGCATATATGTGATATGTATAAAGCAAGGGTTGGTAAACTTTTTCTGCAAAGGGTCAGATGGTGAATATCTTAGACCCTGTGGCCCACATAGTCTCTGTCACAATTTCTCCATACTGTCATACACATAACAGAAAAGCAGCCATAGACAACACACAAGGAGTGTACATAGCTATGTTGCAATAAAACTTTATTTGCAAAAAGAGACAGTGGGCCACATTTGGCCCATGAGCTCTAGTTTGCTGACCCCTGACATAGAGCACACACTCTGAGGTCAGGAGACCTGATTCCAATTACTGGCTCTTAAACACATCCAGTGAAGTCTCCTGTCCTCCTTTCCTCTGTCTAGTGACTGTGACAGCTACGTGTTCTAGGTGGAATTACTACAACAGAAGAGGGGGCACCACCTACCCCCATCAAACTGAGCAGGAGTGAGAAATAAAGCTTTACCTTGCTAAGCCATTCATCTTTCACAGTTTGTGTATTGGGACAGCTAGAATAATTATCACATTTCATATAGTTACGTCTTGGGCATTCATGAGAGCAGAAGAGGATGGATGTGTCAAGAAATGAGCCCAGGACTTGACTCAGAGAAGGCTCTCAAAACATATTAGCTATTATGAGTGATGAAAAAATGTATCATGAGAAATTGGGGGGGGAGGGTTAAAGAAAACTCTGGAAACTTCACTGGAAATAAATCAACTAATTTTCCAAAAGATGTCAACCCACTGAGATTTTTTTTTTAATGTTGAGAACAACATTTTGATAAGGAAAATGCTGATTCTATATGTTCTACCTCAAAAAAAAAGGCATCACTTATTAACTCTCTTTAAGAGAAGGAAGGAAAGAGGAAAAATACCCTCTAATTTTTGCATCCCTAATCATCATTTTCTTTATACTCACAATGTTTCCTAAGCAGGTCCATTCTATGTGTGCCTGGGGCTGGCTGCTAATTCAGCCATTGGCCTGTTGCCCAGTGGTCACCAGTGGTCAGAGCAGATAGGTGACTAAGGCTCTGCTCAGGGTTACCAGAGAGCTTCATGCTATGAGTGGGAGCCACTGGCTGGTACTCAAACCCACAGATGCCATGCCCAGGACATAGGTGAAGCCTGAGCATGGACATCAGTGCAGCCTGCTCTGTGGAAAGAGTCCATTTGTTGGAACTTTGATATTTCAAGTTCAAAGTAGTGTAGGGAAGAAAAACTCCAATTCCTTAGTCAAAGGAGAATTGATATGCTTGTGGGCTAAAGAGAGAGGCTGAGAAGGGAACTTTGAAGAGAAAAAATGGAGAAAACCCAAAGAAGTGAGCAACGAGGGCTAGAGATATTACTGAAAGTTTGTCAAGAAACAACAGCGACTCCTCAAGGAGAAATGTGACTGTCGTCAGTCATTCCACAGTGTACATGTGAGTCAAAGCATCCCATTGTAGCACAGAAAAATGTACAGTGATTATTTGTTGATTGAAAATAAAATAGACGCGCAGGGCCTATGGCTCAAAGGAGTAGGGCGCCAGCCCCATATGCTGGAGGTGGTGGGTTCAAACCCAACCCCAGCCAAAAACTGCAAGAAAAAATAATAATAATAATAAAATAAGATAAAATAAAATAAACAGGCTTGGCACCTGTAGCTCAGCAGCTAGAGCTGCCGGGTTTGAATCCAGCCCCTGCCTGCCAAATGACAATGACAACTACAACCAAAAAATAGTCAGGCATTGTGGTAGGCCCCTGTAGTCCCAGCTACTTGGGAGGCCGAGGCAAGAAAATCCCTTAAGCCCAAGAGTGAGTCAGAAGTTGCTGTGAGCTGTGACACCGTGGCATTCTACTCAGGGCGACATAATGAGACTCTGTCTCAAAAAAAATAAAAATAAAAAATAGGCAAAAATAAATAAACTTTTTAAAGCCATGAGGAGCAAGCCAATAGCCAGCTTGTGGTTCATGCCTGAGAAGCCGCAAAAGGAGATCTGCTCAGACTGGGGCTTAGTCCATGCCAGGATTCGTCACGACCTTCTTCCACTTGGCTACCCTGTAAAGCACAGCAGAGCCACACACCGAGGGCTCCACCTACGGAACCCTCATAACTCAAACTCACCACAAGTCGGAGAATGAGGGGCATGCTTATCTGTTGTCATTTCTAGATTACCTATGAAAACTTCTAGCCTCGGAGCCTGCAAATACATTTCCCTGGGTCAGACAGCTATTGAATGGAAGAGCCAGGATTCAAACACAAAAAAAATCTCAATTCCATAAATGTACCACTTAAGTACAATGCTCTAAAGGTCTCATAACCAACATGGACCGGCACCACCCTCTGCTGGGCCCTGTCCTAAATACTTAGTGTATCTCACTTTAATTCTGGCAATGCTGTGAGGTCGGTATTATTATTGCCATTTCATAGATGAGAAAATCAAAGCTATGAAAGGTCAAGAGCCTTCTCCAAAGTTACCGTGCTAGAAAATAAACTATCCGAGTCAGATCCCATGCTCCTAATGCTCTGGAGTCCAGTCTTCCAAGCATGCATCGTCAACCAGAAGACCACAACTCGCAGAGGCTGGACTTTGTCCTCGTGAGACTCTCTGGCCCAGCTCTTTGTCATTTCCTCCACTCACAGAAGCCTGGGGCCCAGGATCTGGGCATGAGCTGACTAAAAGACCAGGCCTCCTGAAATTTAGTGAGCATGATTCTAGCTGAGGATGACCTTCCACATGTGCCAATTGACTTTAGCGACATGTAAATGATGGGTAATAAATTAGGAGGCAGGCGGTTCCACCATGAATCATCCATTCCCTCCAAGCTCATCAAGACAGACGTGCATAAATTCTGGGTAGACGGTGGCAGGTGCTGTCCTTTAGATTTCCAATTAAATGAGCCCTAACTTTGTTCGCTTCTCTACTGAGAAGCGGGGCATTAGTATGCTAATGAGTAGCCCAGGAGGTGTTCCTGGGAACCTCCTGGTGCTGGTGTGACTGGTGACCCCCTGCTATTCTATCCTGTGTAGGACACAGCAGGCCAGGCAGGAAACTCAGGCAGGTGGGTCTGCCAGGACTTGCTTCAGTGAAGAGGCCACAGATGGGGGAACCAGGTCATCAGTATCTGCAAATATGGGGCTCTAAAGACCCTGGGAGCATGATCATCCTGTCATACAGCACAGCATGACTTAAACTCTGGCCACCATTGCGCCACCAAGAGGTGGCTCTTCCATTCCCTGCAACATTTTCAGACTATATTTTCCCAACAGCCTTGGTTGGAAGGCAGCACATTTCCTATTAAGAAGTGGCAAATAGGCCAGGCGTGGTGTGGCTCACGCCTGTAATCCTAGCACTCTGGGAGGCCCAGGTGGCTGGACTGCGTGAGCTCAGGAGATTGAGACAGCCTGAGCAAGACTGAGACCTTGTTTTTATTAAAAATAGAAAAACTAGCTGGGCATGGTGGCAGGTACCTATAGTCCCAGCTACTCTGGAGATTGAGACACAAGGATCATTTGAGCCCAAGAGTTGAGGTTGCTGTGAGCTGTGGTACCACGGCACACTACCCAGGGTGACAAAATGGGACACTGACTCGAAAAAGAGAAATGACAAATGCCAGTTTGTCATAAGGAAAGTAGAGATATCAGAATGCCTATGACAGGCCTTAACAAGAAAGTCATTGTCTAGTAGACAGGTATAGAAGTCCATTTGGTCAGTCTCAGGCCACTACAGTTGACTTTATCGTATCTGATATTTTAAAGCAATGATTTGGGTGAAACTATAGACTATAGATGTGAAGCCAAGAGGAAATGAGTGAGTGAGGATGCAAGAGATAATACCACTTAGGGGAAAAGGGTCAGGCTAATAAAGTAACATTATTTATTAATTTCAGATTAATGTGAGAGTATAAACAATTAATTTATAATGTTTGCATTTATTAGGAAGACTCCCTATTACACTTGTGTCACACATCCAGGAGGTGTGCCATGTACCTTATATCGTGCCCATTAAGTGGGAGCACACCAATCCTTCACCCCCTCCCTCCTCCCCAAACCTTCCTCCCTCATCCCCAACCTTCTTCTCTCCTCCCCATCCTTCCTCCCTCCTCCTCTATCCTTCCCCCTCCTCCCCATCCTTTCTCCCTCCTCCCCCTCCTTCCTCTCTCCTCCCCCTCCTTCCTCCCTCCTCCCCATTTTTCCTCCCTCCTCTCCATCCTTCCTCCCTCCTCACCCTCCCCCTTCCCTCTACTCCAACCCCCTCCTTCCTCCACTATACTCCCTCCCACCTCCTCTGTCCTCCCTCCCTTCTTCCTTATCCCCTCCCCCATCTTGAATTGAATTGAGTTTTTCTCTTGTGTGGGATGATAATGTAACATTTGGTGGAGACATTTGCTAGGTCCTGCCTTAGGGTCCCAAAATTAGCAGCAGAACCACAGGAGGGGAGAGACACTATTTGACAGCCGCTCCTGTGAACTTAAAAATAAATATACAAGGAATGCTGAAACATAGATAACATAGAACACTATAGATTCAGTCTCATTGAACACTGACCCGGTATCCAGAAGGCAGCATTTGCAATATGAATGTTATTAATATCAGTAGAAACATAAAGTTCAAAAGGCAGGAGTTCTGTTCTCACCTCCACATCTGGCTGGCACAACCCAGCTCTGTGGGCTGAGCTCTGGGCAGCAGCCCCCAAGGAGAAGGGCACTCTGGATGGTGAGCAAATCCTCTCAGTCTACAATGTTAAGACCTCTGTTCTATTCCCCAAATAGGTTTTTAAGCTGATTCATTTTAAAATCACACATATACGATATACTCAAGATGAATCCCTTCTCTAGAACAATATTTTCTAAAGTGAGTTCTCTGGACCACTCACCCCTAAAAGATACTAAAAAGAGTTACACCAAAGAATTCAGTGAGGTGCTTCTTTGAAGCAGGACTTGTCAGAGCCTTTAATACACTGATATGAATTGCAAATCTCCAAGATAAAGTAGAGATAGAATATTCTGTTTCCCAAGCTTATTTTACCATAGAACCCATTTTTTTTTTCTGTGTAGCAGTGAGTGGAATTATACCACCATTCACTACACTTTGGAAGGTACTCCCAGAGAAAGGAGAACAGCCTGGGCTGTTCCAGGTTCTTTATATAAAGAACCATAGGAGGGGAGAGACACTATTTGAATCCTGACCCCTACACATATGCACTATTAGGTGCATGAGCCTGACTTCTGTGAGCTGTGGCTTTCTTGTATAGAATGGAAAAATAGTAATGCCGTCTCAAAGGGTTATTGTGTCATGTAAGAGGAGTGTGAAGCGCTGAGCACACTGGCCAACACGTGGGACTCAAGACGTGTTAGAAATTTCCACTATTGCTGATAATTCCCCTTCAGCTCTCTCCTCCTGGAGAAACACTTGCTTCCCTCCTGCCACATTTGTTCTTGGATTTGTCCCCTTGATGGGCCATGGAGGAAGATCTGGCTGTCCAAGTTGTCTTTGATGAGGATAATAGTCAAAGTCTCTAAATGAAAAAGAGACTCTTGAGCATTTAAACAGAGGAATTTGTTCCACGGGCAATGGAAAGCTCAGAAGCCAAGGAGGGGCCATTGAGTCAACTCAGAGACCTGCCAGGAGTGGGGACGGCAAGGGCAGCACCAGGCAGCGACTCAGAGGGGGAGGGTAGGATGGCCAGAAGCAAGGGTCCTCCAGGAGAGGGGACAGCGAGGGCTTGCCTGCAAGGTGGATGCATGGAGGGGACTGGCTACTAATAGATGTCAATGTCAGAGAGAAGACGGAGACAGGGACTGTCCTTCTCCATCCTCAACCTGCTCCCCTCCACTCTCCACCAGTGTCACCCATTGGCCAGTCCCAGCGGAAGCAGCTGACCTGCGAGCCTGGGAAACACAGCCTGTGGGGTCCAGCCCCCTGCCCACGGGAGGAGTCCACCATAGGCCAGCAAGGAATGTGAATTTCCCTTTGAAGGTGTACAGCGGCCTGAACAGTCAGGGGCAGCAGAGCCCCCCACCAAGAGCAAAGCCTGTAATTGTGTTGACCGGCTGATGTAGGACAGCTGTGAAAGGAAGGGGCGGTCCAGCCACACCCAGCCCTCCCTTCCTTCTCCAGTGGCCCAGCTGGGCAGCTGCGGGAGGGTGGGCAGCCATCCTGGGGCATCTCAGGCCTCTCCCTGAATGCTGCCTGCAGGAGCAGCTCCTTGGCCCCAAGGCGGGCCCGGGGAAGGCTGTGCAGATCGCAGAGCTCCTCCGGTGTTTGCTGCCCCAGTTATTTTTATATCTCATTTCCTCACATTATGGCAATTTACATACTTCAGCAGAGCAATGAGTGTCCCCAACACAAACCAGGAACAATAACACATCACCGGGAGCTTCGCAGAAACCCCAACCCGGAGGAGGTTTCGGAAATCAGTTGCTAAAACAAGTGGTTCCCTCATCCCGAGCGGGAGAATTCTCAGCGGCACTTGACAATAAGTGGACGTGATGAGGACCGCACGGCGCTGTAATTCCTGCCGGAACGCACGTGGGAAGCTGCATTCAGCGCGCGGAGCCCATCAGAGCCCGCATTGTTGCGATGAATACGGAGGGATTGTGGAGTGAATTGCTGCTTCGTTGCCAAGCGCTTCCGATTCTCTGCCCCTGCCACCTGTGTCCTCTGGAAGACGTGCAGCAACAGAGGTCCAAACAGGGGGCTGGCGGGAAGGGCAGCTCCCCAGGCAGGGGGAGCCCCAAGCCAGGGGCTGGGCACAAACATAGGGGTCAAGGGGGTACAAGAAAACTCACTGTCACAACCAAGCTCTAGACCTGAGCACGTGATCAGATCAGAGACACCTCCCCCACTCACACATTTATTTTTTTTCTTCTTTCTTTCTTTCTTTTTTTTTTTAATTAAGTCATTTGTACATAGATCATAAATACATTTATGCCATTATGGGATTCAATGTGTTGATTATTTGTACAAATTGGAGTGCTTACATCCTACTAATCAACACATTTATATCCCCACTCTCAGAAATCCAAACACCTACACTCACATATGGATGTGCACACACACGCGCATCTTCATTCATCCCTTAACAAATAATTAATGAGTGCTTACTCTCATTAGGGCCCCCGCCTCCTTGGAGTGTACTTTCACATGTACACACACACCACGTACAGAGACACACACAGACAGAGGCAAATGGACAAACACATGGACACACACACACAGGTGTGCAGACAAGTCACACTTGCACGTGCCCAGCACACCCGGGTCCCACACTTTCCCCCAGTTCTGCCCACGGACAGCCACACGTGTTACACATACCCACAACTAAAATGCAACCCCTACCCAGGGGAAGATGATGAACCAGTCATCTGTCTAGCTGAGCTTTAATTCTGAAAAAACAGCCTGCTTTTAACTCAGAGTTTTTCAGTCGAAGAAGAGCCTAGTTTGTCTTTGGTTCGTCTGTTTCACGGTTCTATATTTAACATTTTCAATCACTAATATTTGCAATCTGGGTTTAAGATACTGTAGTAATACGGTACCAGGGAATGGAAATGTAGCTCAAAGAGCTGTCATTGTCCGTGGTATAAAGCAGCATAATGGGTAGACACTGGTACCCTGGAATTATCCACACCGAACTCTCCCGGCTCTCTCTTCAATTTCTAACAATGGCAGCTAAACACAAAAATAATCTCCCTTAAGCATCTTATTTTTCTATCTGTAGAATGGGAATAATGATGCCAATTTTATGATTTTCTATTGTAAACATGAAATGAGCCAAGCCTGAAATAAGGCGTAACTGTAAGGAGAGAGAGCATGATCATGAGCTCGGTGGTTGTTAGGAATTTCTTTTTCTTAATCAGCTTGATTATATTTTTCCCATCCCTTCCCTGTCTTAAGTTTGCGTCTAACACAAGAACCTCAGTGGCAGAACTGCAAGATTATTTTGGAGATGGATATGACGCTATTGTGTGCCAAGCATTCCTATTAGTCAGAGTTTAAAAGGTAAACAAGTCATGTGAGTATGTAGAGGAGAAGAATTTACTATAGGAAACAGGCTATATTGTCATAAAAGGGCTAAGAAACCAATCGGGGAGGGGGCAGCAATAACAGTGGGAAGCTGCCACCATCCTGGAGGGACAAAGGGAAGAGGTGGGGTTACTGGATCCCAGAGGTCCTTGGATAGAAAGTGCCCCTAAGAACAGGAACCACCAAAAAAGTACAGCTGCTGCCACCCAAGACACAAGGGGGAGAAGCACCGCAGCCTTCTCCTTCTGCCCACCCACATATGCCTCACAGTGCCTCCCGTGGACACAGTCCAACCAACCAGAAGCAAGTGGATGGGAGAGACTGGAAAGGGGAGCCTGCAGGTGACAGCTCCCCTGTGGCACAGAAGAAGGAATGGATCAGGTTAGGCACAGCATAACAGCCATCATGGGAAGGCCACCAAGTCTAGGGAAGGTATTGAGGATGATATGTGTATGAAATTTTACTAAAGTCACCACGCAATAATCAAGTTCCTTGACATTGTTTAAGCCAGGGGTGTCCTCAAACTTTTTAAACAGGGGGCCAGTTCACTGTCCCTCAGACCATTGGAGGACCAGACTACGGTCCTGGGATGAGTCAGCTGCTAAGCAGGACAGGCAGGGGCAGCAAAAACACCCGACAGGCCGGATAAATGTCCTCAGCCGGTTGTAGTTTGAGGACGCCTGATTAAGCTTTGCAGATATCCACAGGGCAGGTGGCAGATGAGGAAACTGAGGTTCAGAGAGGTTAGGCTCTTTATGCAAGGTCACAGAATTAGCAGGAAGGAAGCCACAATACCACACGAGGCAATCCCTCCCCAGATCACATTCTCAGAACCATTCCACTCAGGGCCAACTCATGTAGTTTGCAGTCAGACGTCTCATTCTCTACTCTGCATGTTCTTATGTTCTGGTTTTCTCATTTACAAAGCGGGGATAATAGTTCCTTCACCTTCTGGGCTATTGTAAAGGACAAATGAGATGAACTGCGTTCAGTAAGCCCTCAGAAATGTGTGTTTTGTTGTTTTCATACCGCTGCTCCTGGATTCATCTGGGAAAATTCCTGATTCTATCCAAGAAAGAAAGAGAGGACTCAAGGTTGCAGGGAACCTGACAGGCCAGAGTTAAATAAAAATCAAAGACAGCTGCAGAGAGGACCTGCCCTGAGATGGATGCTTAAAGTGTCTGTGGCAATGTTGTCCAGGCACCTCCCGCATCCCTTTGACACCCTCTGAGATCCCACAGCTGAGCTGGACAGTTCCCAACCACTAAGAAAGCTCCTACTTCAAGCACCTGTGCCTTCTCCCTGAGGCAACCCAGTGCCTGAGTCACATGCCCAGCCAGTGTGTGTGATAGTCTAGGGCAGAGGTACTGGAGAGTTAAGGCAAGGAGCAGTCCTCAACCAATGAGAGGCAGGAGCAAGTGCAAAAGCCCCAGCTTCTTTGCCCTCTGAGGGACATTTCTGAAGTGTGTCAGACATACTCCCAGAGGGTCCCCCACAGAACTGAACCCCATGTGCCCAAAGCTATACCTAGCCAATAACACAGATGACCATCCCCCTTCCAGGATCACCTCCCAAACAAACTACCTACACAAATTCTTGTCTGCTTTGGGAGAACCTAAATCAAGATATTGCTCCCTTATATTTTTTATCATCTCCCAGCCATCCCTGAGTTCACCATTCCAATATACTCTCCCTGGGATGAGCAGGAAGGAGAAACCACCGTAGCCAGTCAGTAGTTGACCCAATCTTTAGTGGAGAAACAGTGGCAGCCTACCCGGGGCTCTCTCTGGCAAGTTGCATGAATGCCCAGGGCCAGGAGAACAGGCTGCAGGTCTGGCCCACCCCAATGGCTGCTCTCCAGTACTCTGCACCTCCAGGTAAGTTCCGTGTTAGATGAGATACTCACTATGGCTCTTCCCTGAGTAAAGGGGAAAAATTGTACACACTCACAGATGGCTCCATGTGATCCCCTGCAGAGCCAGGCTTCCGTCCCTGCAAATTATTTTTTGCTAATCAATATGTTTAATAAATAATATTCCAGTTGATTTCATTACTGGCAATACACAAATCAATAGAAGGTTATTGCATGATAACTTCCCATTGATATTGTAATCCTCCTGATTTAATAAATGTTGCTTTTCCGAGGATTGCTGTTTGCATTAGGAATTGAAAAAAGGAGGACCAAAACAAAATAATTCCATCACAAAACTGAGGCTGCAGCTTCATCAGAAAGTGCCACAGGAGTAAGTGGTAGCTCTTTAGCTTCTGGCTACACCAGCCTAAGCTGTGGCCCGGCGCTGCCTGGGTCTTTTGTTAGCCTCCCTTGTTGGACTCCAGAACAGAATGAAGGAAAAGGGTGGGTAAGGCTTTCCAAACATCCCCTTAGGAAAATTTCAAACCTTCTTCTCCTTTGCAAATCTTGGCCTATATCTCCTTCATGACTGAAAACCCCAAACAGGAAAAAGATAAATAGTGTCAAATGATAACCTTGGGGCTTCGAAGCTGCTTTCAAATCATGGCAGGTCAAATCCACCAGGGGCCTGTCAGTTGTCTAAGGCAGAATCTCAGGTACTAAGCCGTGAGTAACGGCATCAGAATCACTGAGGAACCTGGTTAAAATGCAGATTCCTGTAGCTGCAATTTGAGAAACAATAAATCAGTAGGGCTTACTGGGAAAATGCATTTTTTTGAAATTTTTATTGAAATAGAACATATTATTAAAGAATAAATTTTAAGAGATAATTATGATACCCATGCAAATGACAAAGTGAAGATGTGTTGAAAATTTTATTTAGCTCATGGATTAACTAGAGAATCAGTAAGTTATTACACTGGATTGAAAGGAGAACTCAAAGTATCATACTCTTACAGTTGATTCAGCTCATGCTGAAATGAATTTACAAAGAGATAGAGATCTGGTTTAGAGTACATTGGAAAGGGATCAACTGTCCTTCTACCAGACAAAATTTACATGTGCATGGGCAAATACCACCTGCACGGCTACCACTTAACAATAACCTACAGAGGCATAAAACAGCTCAAAGTCACGAAGAAATGCACAGAGACCACAAAGAATCAGATCACCCAGAAGGGCATCAAAATGTAGTTCCGTTCTGATTCTAAGTATTTGGAATTAGGTCAAATCTCACAGGTTAAGGGCACAGTCCCCCCTACAAGACTGCCCTCACTTAAGACACCAGGCCACTCACACTTCTGACCAGCCAGCTACAAATTCAGAGGTTCCCACAACTCTCTCAGATTCAGTAAGTCACTGCAACAACTCTTAGAAGTCAGGAAAGTGCTGTACTTACGGTTATAGCTTTATGATAAAGAATAAACATCAGGACAAGCCAAAATAAGAGACCCAGAGGGTAAAGTCCAGGAGGGCTCCAAACACAAAGCTTCTATGAGCTTAGATCCTGCCACCTTCCCAAAACACTGATGCGTATCACCAACTGAGGACGTTCACCTGAGCCCTGGTGTCCAGAGTTCCTATTGAGGTTCCATTATGGATTGAATCAACTGTGGGCACATGACTGAACTCAATCTCTAGCCTTCCTCCACTCCCTGGAGGTCAGGCTGACATCACATGGCTAACAGCTGTATCTTTTCAATCATGTGATGGGTCTTTCTGGTATGGCCAGCGCTCCTCCTGCCAACAACCTAGGGCCCACCAGTAATCACCTCATTCCCATAAACGCGGGTATGCTCCAAGATACCAACCGTATATCACAAAGACAGTCCCAGCAATTGATTAATTCCAGGCGTTCAGAGGCTCCCTTCTGAAACAAGGGATAAAGCCCAGCCAAATTCTTTATTATACAACAAGTGTGCTAGACATCTTGAATTCTATTAAAAATACCCAGTAATATTTTGGTCCATTTCAAAGAATTTAATAATTGTCCCTACAATACATATGGAAAACCATATAAATTATAAGCGAATCATGTAATGAATCTTCACAAGGTGAACACACCCATGTAACCAATACCCAGGTCAGGAAATGAAGCATGACCAGCACCCCAGAAAAGCCCCTCCCTGTCACTGCTCCCCCAAAGGCAAACCACTATTCAGACTGCTAACATCAGAGAAGAATTGTGTCTGTTTTTCTAACTCTATATGAAGGGAATGATTCAGAATGGACTCTTCTGTGTCTGAGCATCCTTTGTTCAACATTGTGTCTGGGAATGTAGCTGCAAATTATTTATTCTTAGTACTGTGTGGTCTCCCATGAGTGGAAGATGCACACTCTCCAGGAACAAAGCTAAGTTGGAGAATCTGATTTGCTCCAGCATCAGCCCTCTTCCCATTTTATAGAAGTTGAAACTAAAATTCCAAGGAGGCAACATAATTGTCCAAGACAGAAACCTTGCTTGGGATGGAGCAGCTATTGTTCCAAAGATCATCGAAGCCCTTGGGCAGCAGCACTTTGAGAGAGAACTGCCCAGTAATTAGTGGGAATAAGGCTGGTAGCAAGAAGGGAGAGGGAAGCTGAACAAAGATGGCAATATAGATGGAAGACAGGAAGGAGAAAGGGGCAGAGGGAAAGGAGGTGGAGGAGCGATAGAGTGAAAAAGGGAGATGTGGAAAGACTTAAAGTGAGAAAGAAACAAAAAGGAGGGATGTGCTTAGCTCAGGAACAGCCTCTTCACATCAACACTCAGCCTTGTGAGTGCTGGAGTTGCTGGCCCTCTGGGCCTTCCCTGGTTTCTCTGTCTCCCTTGGGAGAGGGACTCTGCATCCATCCAGTAACTAGGTTACCCCCATCACTGCATCCATCCAGTAACTAGGTTGCCCCCATCACTGACGGGGAATCTAGGGGTTGTGTTCTTCTCACCGGAGGGCTACTATTGTGCCGAATGTCATGCTGCCAGCCAGGGTTTAACTGCCTCTCTGAAGGTGAAATTAGCTCTCTGTACCTCAGTAGAAAACTGGGACAAAGAGCCAATGCCCCCCTTCCTTCTCCTACATGAGTGCACATGCCAGACACTCCCTCAGATATGAAAAGAGGTGTCGGAGGAATGAAGACGTGTTTGCTGAGTGGCTAAATGTGCCAGAAGCTTTACCTAAACTGCCAACAACCAAATGACTTAGAAATAACCAAACCCACTTTTCAGATAAGGACATTGAGCCTGAGCTATGTTAAGATGTTCGCTTAAGTAAGGAGGGTTTGACTCAAGACCTGTGTGTCTCCAGGGTCCAGTTTTGTGTGCGTGTGTGTGTGTGTGCGTGTGTGTGTGTGTTCTCTGGATCTCAGATTCTTCATCTGTAATAGAGAATGATACTAGAACTTACCTCGTGGAACTGTTGTCAGCATTACATGAGGAGTAGATTGTTTTTGGCATTGTGGCCAGGTTTTACTCTGAGTTAGTATGTCTACCCCGTTTGTATTATTATTACTATCACCATCACCATCTTTGCTATTATTACACTATAACAGTCCAGACAAATCTGGGGAGTCCCTTATCACCCATTAGTCAGTGAGCAGAGACATCCCTCAATATCCCCGAAGTTTAGATGAAGAGGAAACAAAACCCCCAGCAAAGCAGGCCCTGGGGAGAGCAGTACCTGCCTACAGCCCCAAGGCCGGCTTATTCCACTGGTTCCTCTCCCTGCTCCTCCTTAACTTCACTGTAAATTGACTAAGGTGGCCACCCCAGGTCCAAGTTGCTTTTGGCCTGTTTAGTTCAGCTTCTGTAACTAACTGGTTCAATAATTGTTTTTCGATTCTTAACTGTGAAGAGGGGACTCTGGATGGCCCAATTTATCCTTTCCAGCAAGGCAGGACAAGTCCTAAGTAACTAATCCAGTTGTATCTGAGCTGCCCTCAGTCCATGAATCTTGTCTGGGCCCAGTGGAGTCAAGAGTCTATGAGAGGAGAATAGAGCAGATATGTGGATACAAGAGGAGTCAGTGGTGGCTGCTTGACATCAATGCGGCATTAGTGGGGCATCTTCCAGCCCCTGCACCTACCCCTATAGAGTTCAGGCACACTTGGTTCTCTTCCTAATTTTCTGCAGTCTGGCTTCAGGTTGGTGATGCTGTCTGCACGGAGACTTGATCTCCCAGCCCAGGCTGGTGCACCCATCACCTGGCTTCTGCACATAAGCCAGCCTCCTTGCCGCAGGTGGTTTCAATTTCATAAAGCTCGTCCTTCCTTAGCTCCTTCCCCTGCCTGGTCCTGCTCCCCTAACCACCTTCTCCTGAGAGCACGCCCTCATTTCATCGTTTGCCCAAGAATCCCTGCCCTTGTTTATACCCTCACAATAACCTGAAATATTAAAAAAAAAAAAAATCTCTAGGAAGAAGCTTCTAGAAAGCCTGAGCCAAGAAACCTTATAACCTCTTTCCACACTTGCACTGCTCTGCATCGGTCTCCATCTCCTGTGGCTCAGAGCTCTGGGTGGCTCTTTAACTAGCTAATGGTATAGATGCTTTCTTTCCAAGCCATTATATGATGGAGTCCCCTACATCAGGTTAATGGCTTCATACTAATTCATTATGTGACTGTATCAACATTTACATCACTATTTACCTCTTGTTAAACACATAAGCCCTTGCGCTTTTCGGTTGTATGCAGTATGGACAGTGCATAAAGACTTCTAAAGTCCAAAAAAATAAAATACCTATGTAGATGCATTAGCATATTTGGTCAAGGAATATTTCCTCTCGGGGATGTCTCTGCTCTCTCAAAGGGGTGACTCCCCCTCGATTCCCCACCCCCACTCCTTCCCAGAGGGCAGGTGGAAACAAACATCCCTGCAGTGGGACCTGGGCCTACAGTCTGGTCCTTGAGCACTGTGCTAGCATCTGCCAAGGTATGATTGGTCTCACCTGGTTCTTCAGGAACTTGCTGAGATATGTGGCCATAGGTACGAGTCATGAAGTCCCCCGTGCTGCAGGATCTTTGTCCTGACCCCAGACTCTTCAGTCCTAGCACATGTGTGTGCCCAGTGCGGCATGTAGGATCATTCAGCCGTCACAGGAGTGAGGGTGGCTGTCCTGGGTGTATCCCCCTAAATTCTTCCCCACTTTTCAGCGCCACATACCTCCAAAACACTGCTGAAGTCAGGACTTCCCAAAGGGGCTGGGAAGTTCCCATACAACACTAAAACTCTTAAAGAATAAATTTCCCTGTGCTTTGACATCCCCTAGAAATATCTGGCTGGTTTTTTGTTTGTTTGTTGAAGTTTTTGGCTGGGGCCGGGTTTGAACCAACCACTCCTGGTATATGGGGCCGGTCCTCTACTCTTTTGAGCCACAGGCACCACCCAATACCCGGCTGCTTTTAACACATATTGGCTTTCCTCTGCTCACGTTTTGGATTTCTTTATTCGTAATGGAATCTTCTCTTTGTTTCTCAGGGAAGCCTCACAGCTCAGCCTTTATGGTAGAAAGTTTCAGGGGAATAAATTGATAAAGGAATAACAGAAAAATGTATCCCCTTCCTTTTCCTCCCCCCAACATGTTGGGAAATATTTTTCAATTATTCAATCTCACTTTTTAATCATCATTATCACAACGATTCTATTAATGGTTACCATTTACTGACTACCTATCAAGGGGGTTGGTCTTTACATCACCTCAAGCCCTCTGCCAGGTTGGAGACTGTTATCACCATTTTACAGATGAGGAAAATGAGGCCCCTTGTGGGAAACCTAACTCCAGTCCCATCCATTAGAAAGAATCAAATCTAGTCCTGTCTGACTCTGGAACTCTTTAGTTCCTACTTTATCCTGCCTCCTGGGATGATTAGGAATTATTATTACTGGATGTTTTATTTTAATCTTTGAGAAGAAAAAGCAGGCTGATCTCAGATACTTGGAGCAGGGGCTGGGCCTCCAGAGATGGCTGACCCTGGTCCCCAACCTCCCTGCTTCTGCTGTTTGATGCCAGGTGTGTTATCTCTCCTTTTCCTCCCTGGAATTTCCTGGAAAGGGGGAAAGCACCTAGCCAAAGGGGTCCTGTTGTAAAAGCCAGGGTAAGGATCAGTCCCGCCAAGTCCTCCAGAGACCCACAGGGCAGATCCCTTTGGAAGAAAATTAGAAGCCCCCAGAGAGCACTCTGGCAGGTTAGACTGACAATTTGTCATCCGAACAAAGAAGAAACAGAATTTTAAGAATTAAAGAAGAAACAAAAAAAAATTGCATGGGGGTCAAACTGCACAAACTGGCACTACCCTGGGCTAACCAGAGATTGCAGCCCCCCGACCCCCAGTCATACAGTTGGAGCCGACGAGAAACGGGTTTTCCCCGGTAACACTTGAAGTATCAGCAGAACACCCTACTATGGGACCCCCCCAACTATTAGCATTATTATTGCCCTTTAAATATGTCATAGTCAAAGCTTTGCTTCATTCTTCAGTGTGATTGCCATCGATTTTTGAAGCCCACATCTTCCTCCCCAGGGAAACACATCTTCAGCGAAATGATAGACGGAAATGGAAAAGAAGGATTCGATTTATAGACATTCATTTTACAAGCATCACTTTAGGGATACAGCTGGTCTCAAAGCAGCACTTCTTAAAGGGTGGTCCAGGAACCACCTGCATCAGAATCACCTGGGAACTTGTAAAAATGCCAATTCCCATGTCCCAGCAAAGATCCACCACATCAGAATCTCTGGGGAAGAACCTAGGACATGTGTGTTTTTAATGGGTCCCACAGAGGTTCCTATGAGTTCAGGGGGTGGACATGCAAAAGGCCACCACGCCAGGAAATGCAGCTAGCATGAGGCTGTGAGATCTCAGGTGGGAGATGCTTTGCCCAGAGTTTATAATCCCTGGCCCCTTCGGAATAAGATTCCTGGGACCCCCACCCAGGGTGTCGTGCAGAGTTCACAAATTCCTAACGGATGTGTCAGCCCTGGTTTAACTGTGCACAGAGGCGGCTGGGCCTGGGGCAAACGGAATGGGCAGGTTCGTGGTTGTGGCATCTGCCAGGAGGAGCTGGTAATAGGCCTGATTTATGACACTCAGCATGGGACCTGGCGGCTGAGCTCAATCACTGTGGCTCCCCATGGTGGGGTTCATGCGCTGTAACGGGCCTGGAAATTGGAGAGAAATTTACCTCCTGCTGCTGAACATTACATAACAATCAAGGGAAACAAGCAGAGGCAGGAGGGGGCCTCCTCCCCAGCTGGCACCGGCAGCCTGGCAAGCCATGGAGGTGGAACCTGGAGTGGTCTGCGGGGGTCCGCCGGCCCTCAGCTGCCCAGTGAGTGGGTTCCAGGGTGGCCCAGCCAGACCTGGCATCAGAGCCAGCCCCAATACAGGCATTAGCCTGACAATTTCTGAAAGGGGTGGGTGGCTGGGGAGACGGGCTCAGATCAGGGAGAATGCTGCTGTCGGTTTGCCCTCCAGCTCCGAGGGACCACACAGCAATTCATACCTCCCTGGTTTGCAATTGGGAATAATTCAAAGAGAACCTGAGATGGACTTCTGCAACATGAGAGGGTGTGGAGCAAATGAAGATGGGCAGGGAGAAGGGACCCAGATCAGCGCAAACCCACAGGTCATGGGGAGGAGTTTGGGTTTTCTTCCAAGGACCCTGGCCAGACACTAAAGCAGTGGTTCTCAACCTTCCTAATGCCTCCTAATGCCACGACTCTTTAATACAGTTCCTCATGTTGTGGTGACCCCCAACCATAAAATTAGTTTCATGGCTACTTCATAACTGTAATTTTGCTACCATTACGAATCATAATATAAATATCTGATGTGCAGGATGTATTTTCATTGTTACAAAGGGGTCGCGACCCACAGGTTGGGAACCCCTGTGCTAAAGGGATTTTCTTTCCTCTGGAACAACTCCCTCCTAGATGTACCCTTAAGCCAGAAGGCGCATGTGACGGCTGATTACAACAACTTAGTTCTGACGGACTCACAAGGGACACAAGTTCTCATCTATTTATTGGTAGGTGCGCAAGTTGGCAGCTTGTGGAGGCACTGACTCACCATCTAGCACTCATCAGACGGCAAGGAAGCCTTCATACTGACAAGATGGTTGGGCCTCCCAGACACTCCCCCTCCCTGAACGCACCTCCCAAGTACCATTCTTAACTGCTGACTTCATCAACAACAAAATGTGCTGGCCTAGAAACTTGCCAATCATTCTTCAATAAGGGGACTTGATCTCCTGGTGAAATCTTGCATAGAAGTCCAATGTATAAAATGCATTTATCACCATCAACATTAATGATCCCTCTGTTGTGTGCCTTCCTGACTAGATGCATGCTTTTCAAAGGCCGGGAATATCTCACCTCCTTCATAAGTGTGTTGCTGGTACCCAGAGAGTATCCAGCTTATGGTGAACATAGTAGTATTTGTTCCACCTGGAAAAGGAAGTGAAGATTAATAGAAGTAAATTTACATGGAGCTGTGTGTTAGCAAACAGAAGTACATGGGCTAGGAGTATACAGAGGGGAAAATTGATCTAGTTGGGGGAAGGTCAGGGAAGGCTTCCTGGAGGAGGCATGAACTAAGCTAAAACCTAAAGGAAAAGTAATGTTTAGGCAATCAGGATGGGGGGAAATGGAATTTCATGTCAGGCAGAAAGAACAGCATTGGCAAAGCCTCTAGTGGAGAAAGAATGACCTCCTGGTCCTGTCTTTCAACCACATCTCTATCTCAATCTGTTCTTATACCCTGGGACTCCGGTATCACACTCCTTTAGAAAAAAGTGTTTAACAACTGAAACACAAATGCTGGAAGTCGAGCCAACCAAATGACCTCAAAGGGCCCTATCAGCTCTTAAAATCTCTCCATGTACAGACTCAAGAGAATGAGCTGCTGACCTGTATGCTCGGGTCAGGGCCAAAGGTCAGGGGTCAGAGGTCACTGACCAGACCCACAACCCTGAGTGGTGAGCTGTAGCTAAGGAAAGAACAATGTTCACTTGTTTTTGGCTTTGTTTTTCTCTACAGTTTTGACCTACATTTCACTATTCTAGTTATTTCTAAATGAGTTCAACATATTAGAGTGATTCTCAAAGGCAGACATCCTTTGGCCTGTACTGCTTACAAAATGCAATCTGTTCCTCTCATCTCGTAGACTCATTTATTCAACAAATATTCACTGGCAATTTTAAGCCACGTTGAGTCAGACATGCAATAGAGAGATAAGTAGGATGTGGTCCCTGCCTTCATGGAGATCAGAACTGTCCCCACTTAACAGAGATCTAACGGGGCATTTTTTTTTATTTCTTGTAGTATAACTGTGCACATTAATGCAATCATGGGGTACAGTGTGCTGTTTTCATATACATTTTGAAATACTCTCATCAAACTGGTTAACATAACCTTCATGTCATTTTCTTAGTTATTAAGTTAAAACATTCATACTCGGCTTTTAGAAAGATTCACTTGTACCTTTGTAAGATAAACCATAGAGGTGACCCCACCAATCACCCTTCCTCCCCTCATCTCCCACACCTCTTCATCCCACCCCCTTCCCATATTCTAAGGCTATAATTAGGTTATGACATTCCTAATGTACATTGGATACTTTTTCTTCCATTCTTGAGATACTTTGCTAAGAAGAACATTTTCCAATTCCATCCATATAAACATGAAGGAGGTAAAGTCTCCATCTTTCTTTAGGGCTACATAGTATTCCATGGTGTACATGTCACAGCTTATTGATCCATTGGTGGGCCACTGGGCACTTGGGCTTCTTCCATGATCTAGCAATTATGAATTGGGCTGCAATAAACATTCTAATACAAATATCTTTGTTGCAATTCGATTTTTGGCCTTCTGGATATACACCTACTAAAGGAATTACAGGATCAAATGGTAGGTCTATTTTTAGTTCTCTCAGTGTTCTCCAGATGTCTTTCCAAAAGGAATGAATTGATTTGCATTCCCACCAGCAGTGTAGAAGTGTTCCCTTTTCTCCATATCCACGCCAACATCTCTGGTTTTGGGATTTTGTGATATGGGCTAATCTTACTGGGGTTAGGTGGTACCTCAAAGTAGTTTGATTTGCATTTCTCTGATGATTAAGGATGGAGAGCATTTTTTCATATATCTGTAGGCCATGCACCTGTCTTCTTTACAGAAATTTCTGTTCAAGTTCTTGCCCACCTAGAGATGGGATCTGTTGGTTTTTTCTTGCTAATACCTTTGCGTTCCCTGTGGATTCTGGTTATTAAACCTTTGTTGGAGACATAACCAGCAAATATCTTCTCCCATTCTGAGGGCTGTGTACCCACTTTATTTACTGTGTTCTTGGGTGTGCAAAAACTTTTAAGTTTGATCGGGTCCCCAAAGTGTATTTTTGACATTGCTTCAATTTTCACCCAAGCCGATTTCTTCAAGTGTTTTCCCTACACTTTCTTCTAGTATTTTCATAGTTTCATGTCTTAAGTTTAAATCTTTAATCCAGTGAGAGTCTATCTTACTTAATGGTGAAAGGTGTGGGTGTAGTTTCAGTCTTCTACAGGTCACCATCCAGTTAGCCCAGGACCATTTGTTAAATGGAGAATCTTTTCCCCACTCAATATTTTTAATTGGCTTGTCAAAGATCAGATAATGGTAGGTGGCTGGATTCATCTCTTGGCTCTCTATTCTGTTCCATACATCTACCTCTCTGTTTTTGTGCCAGTACCATGCTGTTTTGATCACTATCGATTTATAGTATAGTC